>JAEQBH010007522.1:0-130631 GCA_016808115.1 Tetrastigma voinierianum | reverse complement strand
TTAAAAACAATGATAAAAATCTTACACTAAAAATCGCTTGAAATTGAAACAAAATCAACAAACTATTGGTTCTAATCTAGTATAACTTTCAAATGGAATCTACAAATATAATCTGCACTGCTCATGACCTAGGTCTATGTATTTCAAACATATCCAAAATATAGAAGGATCTAATCCGCTAAACAATGAAAACTAACTTCACCTTGAATCCTGCCAATGCTAAAACCGATTTCAAAATCTCCAAAAATAACTTGAACTACGAAAAATCCAACCATTGAACATCGAGGCCATCCAGTGATTTCTTCTGGTGCTGGAGTAGAACGTAAAGAGACAAAATTTGAGATCGACGCCTAAATTTGATGGTCCGATCGACATCAAATTCCTTGGATCTCCTCTCCTCCTCCCTTCTCTTCTTCCTTCCTTCTTTTTCTTTTTTGTTCTGTTTTTCCCCTCTCTACTTCTTCCTCCTCTCACGTTTTTTTTTTGGCTCCCCCCCTTCACCTTATGCTCTCTTCAAATAACTGCTTCTCCCCACTTTGTTTTACTCCTCCACTCCCCAAAAAACGCCTCCTCAAATAACCGTTCTCCCCACTTTGTTTTACCTCCAATTCTCTTAAAAAAACTCTCCCTTTTGTCTTTTTTCTCATTTTATTTTATTTATTATTATTATTATTATTATTTTTAACGCTTTTGCTCAAATTTCTCTAAATTAAAAAAATATATATATATATATATATATATATATATATATATATATATATATATATATATATATAATCCATAGTCTACAAATATGCCCTCTTCGATAGTTTAAGGAGTGTACCTAATGTGAGCAATGAAATGAAGGAAACAAGGAAATACAGCGAGATGAACCCATCGAAGATAAAAGAGACTCCTAAAAGTGTCCACAAGAACACTTCACCACTCAAGTCCCAAAAGTGTGAAGTGGGTTTCAAAACACTTCAAAAGAAGCTACAAAAGCAAATATCTAGGCTACTAAAGTCACACCAAGTCCAAACTCCCTAAAATGGTCTCCAAAAGTGGCCCGAGAACCAAATGTCAAAGCCAAGTGCGAGTCTAACCACCAAAGAGCATGAAAACAAACACTAAAAGGGAAGTCTATACTTTACACAAATGAGGACGTGAAGCATGTGGTATCCCACAATATGATCCAAATATGTTACGGGCTCATGGGCTATACCAAGTAACGGAGAAAGATTCTAATAATTAAACCTAAAAGAAAAAACTATGGAAGCAAAACTAGGGAAATAACGATTCTATAGGTCAAACTAAAAGCAACAAAACTAGCTAACAAAAAGAAGATAGACCGATGAAGGATCAATGACTCAACGTTCATGCTCAACGCTTAACTCGAACGCTTATGCTCAACACCGACCAATGTCTATGCTTTGAACGATCAATGTCTATGCTTTAAACGCGATCAATGTTCAGTTTTTAAACGCCACTTTGAACGTCTTCGCCCACGTCGACCGAACGCCTATAGTCGGGCCGTGAAGGAGAATGTGATATTAATAAACCCCGATCAATCACAAGCTCAACGCCGACTTTGAACGCCTGGCTCAATGCCGACCAACTTCTATGCTCGGATGTCGACTCGAACGCCTATGCTTGAACGACTTTGAATGTCTATAATTGGTCGAAGGAACGATACACAAACCCCGATCAATCATAAGCTCAACGCCGACTCAACGCCCATACTAACGCCGACTTTGAACGCTCATGTTCAGTCGACCAATGTCTATAATCAGCCGTGAAGGAGAATGTGATACATAAACCCCTGATCAATCATAAGCTCTGAATGCTAACTCTGAATGTCTATGCTTTGAATGCTGACTCTGAAAAATAATGGCTCTGAACGCCTCTACTTTGAAAGTTGACTCTGAACGTCTATGCTCTGAACGCTGAACCGGTATGTCTATAATCGGCTGTAAAGGAGAATGTGATACACAAACCCCGATATCATAAGCCTCACGTTGACTCAACGCCTATGCTCGAACGCTGGTCCTCTAAACGCTTATGCTTTGAACGCCTAATCCTAAACGCGCTTATGTTCGAACGCCTAACTCTAAACGCCTATGCCCAACGCCGACTTGAACGCCTATGCTATGAGTCAATTCTATGTTCATGCTTTGAACGCCGACTCCCGGCGTTCATGTTTGAACGTCGACTTGAAGGTCTATGCTTGAACGTCGACTCGAATGTCTATGCTTTGAACGCTGACTTCGAAGGTCTTTGAGCCCAATGCCGACTCATTTCGGGCCAGGAAGGGGAGAAATGTGATACACAAACCGATCAATCACAAGCCCGAACGACTCCGAACGCCTATGCTCACGCCGACGGAACTTCTATGCTCGGATGTCGACTCAACGCCTATGCTCACCGACCACGTCTATAATCGGGCCGTGGAAGGAGAATGTGACACACAAACCCCGATCAATCATAAGCTCCGAACCGACTTTGAACGCCTATGCTTTGAATGTCGACGGAACTAGCCTATGCCCAAAGTCGACTAATGTCTATAATCGGGCCGCAGCGAGAATGTGATATGCACAAACCCCGATCAATCATAATCTCGAACGCCGACTTAAACGCCTATGCTTTGAATGTCGACCAAAATACGCTCAACGCCACTAATGATGACTCGAACGCCTATGCCCGACCGAACCGCATGCCTATAATCGACCGTGAAAGGAGGAATGTGATACACAAAACCCCCGATCAATCATAAGCTCAACGGGACCAACGCTTATGCTCAACGCCACCAACGCCTATGTTCAATGCCGACTAACGCCTATGCTATGAGCAATCGACTTGGCGTCTATGTTTCAACGCTGACTCTATGTTCATGCTTCAACGCTGACTCTCTATGTCTATAATCGGCCGTGAAGGAGAATGTGATACACGATCCCCTAATTAATCATAAGCTCTGAACTTTGATTCTGAACGTCTATGCTCTGAATGCTGACTCTGAACGTCTATGCTATGAACACCGACTCTCTAACTAGAATCGACCGAAATCAAAATGAAACCAACAATCTCCATGTAGGGAAATATGCCCCAGTATGCAAGGTCATTAAACATTATAAAGCAATACCACATCATCTATATCAAGCTCTAAAACACCCTTATCAAACTAGCAATATCTCAAAATACTCTAGTAAGATGTGACTTAAACATCCTCCATGTAGAAACCGAAAGGAAAAGCTCCTTTATAAAACTACAATCATGAACAAATTGAGAATATGCCCCAATACACAACCGATGTAAAAGTCACCAAGAAAGGTAATTATCGTAAGAAACCATCCATCGTGATGGTCGTGAAGGTCAATATGAATGTCCAATCCAAGAAAGTAAGCCTTCCCGAATCCTATCTCTGCACTTCGAAAGAAAAAAAAGGCCTAAAAGGAAATACTGCCTAAAGAAGAACATACCAAACGCCTAACAATCACAAAGTAGCGTAAGCTAGCAATGAAGACTGGGACCCCCGAAGATAGGGGAATATGCCCCGCATGGTAGCTCGCGCACAAGAGAACAGGAGCTGTGATAGCATCAAATATCCTTTCTATAAATTCGTGATCAACTACATCCATCACCGAGTCACCCCAATCATCGGCAAGCATAACTGTAAGAGGGGGTCACACGTCAGAGACAACCAACCTAAACACCACTCCCAAGTAGAGGCTATCAGTTGTAAGATCCGATCTCATGGCCTTAAGGTGGTTCATGTTACCGATTTAACGTAGGTCGGGTAATAAGGTGAAAGAAATGAAGGAAATTTACCAAATACTCCAACGATCAACCTATACCCTCGTGTATAATATGTGATGCATAGAGAAATATATCATGAGTCCATGGACTTAAAAGTAACCAAAGGAATGTCAATGGTGAAAAGAGAGAAACACAAATGGTCAAGCCAGACTAATGTTGAAAAGGATAAAGGGTAGAACAAAACAAAAACAAAGTGAGATATGAGAAAGCAAAGGTAATATTAAACAGAAAGTAAAATGAATGATGATCAACACGACCAAGACAAATAAAGAAAGATCATATCACCACTGGTAGAATGGTAGAGAAAACAAATGATCCGAAAACCCTAGTAAAAGGTTACTCCACTCTCATATCCGATACATATCAGTCATGATCCAAGGAACAAAAGATCTCAAAGAACTCTCACGTAACTCGTCTCTCATAAAAATCTCACTCAAACCCCCAATGATGAACCCGACAACAAAAAATTGATGGAGTAAGATATGAGACACAAACATATCTTTGCACTTTTTTTTTTTTTTTTCTCGTTTTGTTTTGTTTTTTGTATATTTGATTATTGGTGGCACATTTGAGAGTTTTGATTTAATGACAAATTTTCTTACATGGTTGGTTGTTGTACTATTAATATTAATGGTTGACATCCTTGGTTGATTCTTTTTCTATTAATCTAGTTATGCTCACTTGTTTCTCATTATTTGTTATATATTCATCTTGTCCATCTTATATTTATGCTTAGATTGTGTGTAGATATGGATGATATACTATTGTGATGATTGGATCAAGGTATGACTACTCATCTCTTGCTTGGATCGCATGTTGCTTGTCTATGTGGGACACACATTTATCCCCTTATCTCCAACTCCCTAGTCTCGATCGACTCATGCGTGTCTTGCCGCTGCGGATTGATATTTGATTAGAGACTTGTTGCTCCTTGTTTGCTCTTCGACTGAGCTAATGATTAGAAGTAAGGTCTAATGATGGGCCATACCTTTATTTGGGAGCATTCCAGAGGTGGTCGACGTATTGATGCTGAGGAGTCCGATCTTTGAAGTCTTGTATAGCCTAGAGCTAGATTTTAGGATATTTGTATGGCCAGTGTGCTCTTCTTTCGTGTTAGATTTATTAGGTTTTTCGGATGCACCCACATATTCACTATACACTTAGTTTGTCTCCGAAAGTACTGTGGCAGAGAGAGCCTTCACCATAGGCCGCCCCCTGGGATGTCGAGGAAGTGCAGCAAAGGAGGTGATAGCCACCTACATGAAGCTACCTGGTCACTCAAGACGTAGGAGGTTATCACCGGAGGGTACGATCGCTCCTATTAGGGACCCTTCCAAAAGCCCACTTTTTTTTTTAGTGCCACCCTGACCTTATAGGTTGAGTTTAGATCTTATTGATTAGGACTCCCACCCTACACATGGGTGCATCTGTGAGCCTTCTAGGCCGGTTTAGTGATGATATGGATCCAAATTTCTCCATTGTGGTTTCCTCTCGAGGGTATACAGAGATTGATCAGAGTATTGAGTTTTAGTGGGGTAGTTTTGTACATAGTGACAGATTGCTTATTTCAATTTCATTATAGCAACATTCTTTTGGGTTCAACTTGGACTCCACCTTATTTGTTTCGGTTACACTTTTAGGATTCAATCAAGAGAGATTGAGACCACCTTCGTGATCGTGTTGTGCGCATTGGTTCTGCCTCCGGTGCACTCAGGAGCTTTTGATGCCACTTTGGTCATGCTTGGATCTAGTCCTCCCTCTCTTAGTCTTCTTTTGGGAGTAATAAGAGGTTTTGGTTTAAGTTTTGAATTTCAGGAAAGCGCTTAGACTTGTAATGTTTGGTTGTTTATCCTTAGTTAGTTTAGTTTTTTCCTCTCGTGTTGTATCTTATCCAGTCCTTCAAGCTTTCAAGGTAGTTCTTCCTTTCGCTCCGGGTTCATCTTCGTGGACTAGAGTTGACGGCAGACTGGTTCGAGTATCGATCGCAGAGGCACAATGGATTCGCGCTGGTCACGCTGGATCAAGAAGCTCTGAAATGCTATAGCATCCGCTCAGAAGCTATAGCTAATTTGGGACGCAGGATAGATGGGCAAAGAGTCTCGATTGTGCACCCACTCAGGAGGATGCTCACAATCTTAAAGCATTTCACCACCACTACCACCTCCCATTAGCCAGTTTACTCCACCACCGTCTGGGCTTGTTCTCCACAATTGGGGACGGAGGTCGCTCCACTCTCGCTATAAGGTTTCATCTCGACCACTCGACGACACTCAGCCTCGCATGGAGAAGCTTGAGCAACAGATGCGCGCTTGGAGGACTTCGAGGGATTAGCAGATTGGGATGATTTTGATGGCATTCTACGCCCGGTCTCCCCAAATAAGTTCGGGTGGCTGTCTCTCAGATTCATCCGAAGGTGTATAAAGACGCTCATGAGAGTCATAAATTTTTGAACGAGAGTCGATGATTATGCTTTTCCCATGTCTCCGAGTGGCACAGCACGAAATGGCATATATTTCGGGCTAGGAGTTATTTCGCACGCACATGGGATGACCTCATTAAAGGAATTTTTATGACAGCTTTTCACATCACGCTGATAAAGTTTCACAGAGGGAGTTTGGAGGCTTCTGAGGGCAAAGGCCTCGATGAGACAAGCATCATTTATCTCCCGCCGGAGGAGAAGATCTTGCGCATCATTGATAGACCATCCGAGAGAGATAAGATCACTATGTTTGGTGGAGGAGTCAGAGCCCCGCTTTGCCAGACACTTGATAGGATCTAGACATAATCGGGATTTGGGACATTGCTTCTGTGCCATTTATGACATTAAGGAGGGCATTTTCAGGAGTCTTCGGGGCAGAGTCTCCCATCGACCCTAAGGGAAGAGACCTTTAGGAGGACCACGATCCGAGATGTAGGTGCTATTTCACTTATAGACCGAGATCTCCCGCATATCGCAGACATATCAAGAAATGCATCACAGACTCCTGTGACAGTGCCGACGCTGTTTCAGCCTTTGCAGGCCGGCCCCTTATGGCGCAAAGAGATCTTCGTGACGCCTCTCGGGTCACCGCCCACCAGTCAGACTCTATGATCGTGACTTTATCCTGTATTCGCTTGCCGCAGCCCATGCTATGTCGCTCAGCTTTGATAGGCCCCGTGTATCTATGTCGTGCCTAGGGCAATCGCGAAATTTTTAATCGTTCCCGCTCTCGCACCACAACGACGTTTCTTCTCGCTTAGGATGTCATTGGGCCAGGCCTTTAGGAAGCTCGTTGATGCAGGATTGTTGACACCGCTGGCCCCTCGACCATCACCTCAGTTTCTTTCGCCACAGTTCAGAGTAGATCTTCATTGTTTGTATCACCAGGGTCCAGGACATGATACAGATAGATGCACTGCTTTGCGACATGCCATCCAGGACTTGATAGACCAGGTTTGGTAACTGGGACAAACCGAGGTCACCACAAAACCCTTTGCCGTAAAGACACTCACGCATGCAAAGCATACCACCGTCGGGGTATTCACTTCATTGATTTTGATGGTACAGATGATTTTATACATGATGAGCCGCATGACCATGTGTACCGTATTTATACGCTAGTCGAGGATTCAGAGGTCGATGGTCTTGCTCTCGAGCACACAATTGCCCTCGCGCCTTTCACCCGATTCCGCATGTACCTTCCCGCCTTATTCTCATGATTTGCTGTCGGGCGCACGCCCGGCGCCTGCTCGATGCCAAAGGATACCGCTGTATTCGACATGATCGAGACGCACACATAGTTACCTGGATGGGCGGGTAGTTCAAATCATAGACTCACTCATTGAGGCATAGGGCTCTCAGTGGATGATGGAGACGGTAGGACATGAGACTGCAGTAACAATTGCAGAGTACGCAGCTCGCATTTCTATTTGGCTTGTTGGTTTCTACCGCATTACGGTGGATGCACTTATTAGATCAATCGAGTCAGACAGTCGTAGTCTCGCTTATATCACCCGATGGCCTGGAACATCTATATGTTGATTGGCGATTGCATTTGCATTGTGTTTTCAAATGATGATCACCCGTTGGAGGCTCCGCATCATACCATGCCACTTTATATCATTAGCTGGCTATTCAGTGGCATCGAAGTTCCCATCGTCCTATTTGGACAATGGCTCCGCCCGAACGTAGGCCCTCGCTACCGCCGTGGCACTGTTTCGCCTATCCGACTTCTCGCCATCTAATACGCAAACTATCGTGAGTATTAATATAGTACCTGAGAGGTTCCTGACCTTGACAATCGGAGTCATGGATCGGACCAAAGCCAGATTCTCCACTCTTGTTTGTATTCAGGATACCTACATCCTTCAACTCGTTGTCAAGGTGCCATGGATTCATCGAGCCGGTGCCATACCATCTTCCCTTCCACGAAAGGAAGTTCATATACGAAAGGCAGTTATTTCTATACAAATTAATAGGACATATACTCATCTTCCGAGCCACCCTGTAGATTAGTCATGATGATGATTTGTTTTTCGACAGTTTCACATTTGACGATGTTCGATTGTGGCTACTGAGGAGTCCTATGGAGATCAAGCCCTTACCATTCGATCGCTCTGGTACTTTGTTTTGGATATGATGAGGGGCATGTTTTTATCTCCCCTGCTTGGGATTGGGTCGACGCGCAGTGGCATCGTGAGTCATAGCTACCGTGGAGCCATGACGTACATTTGTCTGGGTTATACACCTACAGAGGTCGACTACCTAAGATATGGCATCTATAATGCAGGAGAGGCCAGGGGCCTGGGTCTACTCCATATCCCTTTGATTACCCATCAATTCATATCGATGATTATGATCGATTATTTTGCAAAGCTTCGGGTGCCTTCTTTGAGATTGGATATTAGTCCCTGGGATCCTGAGATACTCGATTGAGGAGCTTTGCCAACAAATTTCAGCAGCTATCGATGAGTCCGCTTAGTGTTCCTACTCAGAGTCAAGTTGCTCCACCATCTCCGGATCGTGCTAGTATGATGACACTTTACTTCCCTAAGGAGATAGGCAGCCATGAGCCATCACTTCTATTTATGGGCGTGTCTGATGGAGTTTTCTTGCCTGATGATTACCAGGATGAGATAACTATGATGAGCCTGAGTCAGATGACTAATACTACTCGCCCGTGATTCTCACGTCAAGATTTGATGAGACGCCGCCGTTGAGGCTGCGGTCTCGATGTTGTTCAGACCGATTCAATTTAAGATGCTCCCGCAGGGATGTTGCTCTTGCTAATGCTTTATTGTTTGAGGGTGTTGTTAGCCCAATCTGGTGTGTCCGACTGTGGACTCACCCTTTCTTTGATGCAAGCCGCTGGATTTGTCTCCTGTTGGTGATATACTCACTTCTCTTCATATATGGATATGAGTCTGAAGCATTTTTCGTTTCATGTTGATGATGTTCCTTCATATCGTTGCTCACCCACATCACATGTGTGTGTATGATATAGATGGTGAGTCTATGCATGATGATTTAGATGGTGACACTCTCCATTCCCCGATCACAAATCCCACAGGTCGAGAGTCACCTACCACAGAGATACCTAGATTGTGGATTTTACACCGCGCATCACCCAGAGAGCTGAAGTTTTAATGATTATCCACGATGAGCGAGAGAGATTTATACAGCTGTTCTGATCATATTCGATGTTTTCGCATGGTTTCACAAGGAGACACAGCCTTGACCCCCTCCATAGTTCAGCATCGCTTGCCACTCCTGCCTCATGTTAGAATAGTCACAGAATTGACTATTTGCACCCTAAATGAGTCCATGTGAAAGAGGAGACCAAGCATCTCAAGCAGGGGGCTTTATCGTTGGTCGAGTACCCTCGAGCGGCCGGCCAATGTTGTCCCTTGCCTCAAAAAGGACGACAAGGTGAGAGTTTGTGTTGATTTTCGCATCCCAAGGCTCCCAAGATGATTTTCCTCTCCCACATATGGACTTGTCGCTGATAAAGTATCGTGGTGCCACCCATGTCATTACTTATGGACGGGTTCTCCTGGTATAATCAAATTTTGATGGCCTCTGAGGATATGGAGAAGACTGCCTTCATCACTGAGTGGGGCACTTATTGTTACAGGGTCATGCCATTTGGGTTGAAGAATACAGGTGCTACTTACTAGAGAGCTGCTACTACTTTGTTTCATGATATGATGCATAAAGATGTTGAGGTATATGTGGATGATAATGGATTGTGAAGTCTCGTATTGTGGCAAATCACTTAGCAAAGACACAGAGGTTCTACGGTGGACTGTGCAAGCTCAGATATGTTAAACCCAAGAAGTGAACATTTGGGGTGACTTATGGGAAATTACTAGGACACATGGTTAGTGAGCGAGGTATAGAAGTCGATCCTGACAAGATTAGAGCCATTCTTGACATGCCTGCACCAAGGACTGAGAAAGAGGTTAGAGGCTTCTTGGGTAGATTGTAGTATATCAGTAGATTTATTGCCGTATTGGATGATATCCTCAGGAGCCCATTTTCGACTCTTGAGGAAGAGTTAGCGTACAGTTTGGGATGATCAGTGTCAGAGAGCATTCGAGAGGATCAAGGAGTATCTATTATCTCCTCCAGTTTTGGTACCTCCTACACCAGGCCGTCCTTTGCTCTTATATTTATTAGTCTCAAACATAGCATTGGGATGTATGTTAGCTCAGCTCGATGATTTGGGTAAGGAGCGAGCTATTTACTATCCGAGTAAGAGGATGCTTGAGTACGAGACTAGATATATCGTGATCGAGCTGCCATCGCTGCTGGTGGCCACCCTGAGATCGAGGCATTATATGACAGCATTCTAGTACATTTGGTATCCCATCTTGATCCTCCAGATATTTATTCGATAGGGTTTGTACTTGATTGGTCGACTTATGAGATGGTCAGAAGCCTTGATGGAGCTCGACATTTACTATGTTACTCGTAATTCCATCGTAGGAGTATCAAGGTGCATCACTTAGCTTCATTAAGCGCTCGATGATGTGAAATGTATAGATGATGATTTCCCTGATGAGAAGATAGTCATAGTGACCACTTACTGTGTCGGGCATGTACTGATGGTGTACCAACCATTTCGATATGGGATAGAGTATTGCTGATATCCCCTCATGGAGATCATATTCCGAGATCTGTTCGTTTGGCATTTTCAGACAGATATCCTACCACGAACAATATCAGAGTATGAGGTGGGCTTGCATATCGGGATTAGAGATGCACTTCGAGTTGGGAGCTGGATGATAGAGGTGTTCGAGACTCTAACCCTCGCACTTAGACGTATCTGTGTGAGATCTAAGACTAGGGATGAAGCTAGGCCATATCACATGCTTATTTTAGCCACTCACGTATGTCACGATCCGAGATTTGTTCATCTACCGAGAGCACAGAACCAATTTGCCGATGCCTTAGCTACTCTAGCTTCTATGATCGACATTTCCACTGATGTTGTTACTCGTCCATTGATTATAGAGTCGAGGACTGTACCTGCTTACTGTTGTTTGATTGATGAAGCAGAGATTCAGGATGGTTTGCCTTGGTATCATGACATTTACCACCCTCGCATTCACATATTCCGAGATGCATGTTCAAGGATAGAGAGCTTTGAGACAACCAATAGGATTCTTTGCGGATTCAGGGGAGACTCAGAGGCATGCTTCTGGTCGACGCATGTTACTTTTATGTTTGCATCGTGACTCTACCGATGAGAGGATGAGAGAGATCCATGTGGAGCTTACTGTTCACACATGGGAGGACATATGTTAGCACGCAAGATTATAGGACCCGCATTTTTCACGCAAGGCTCACTTGATGCATAGACTCGCTTGTTGTTGAAAACCATTTAAAAACGGCTCGAGCCGCTCTACTTATTTGCTTTTACGAAAGTAAAAACAAATAAGAAAAAGAAAACCCAAATAGCGAATTCCCAAGCAAGAAAAGACAAATCCGGGAAAACAAAGTCTAGGTTCTGAGGTCAGTTACCTATCTGGGAAGGTACAAAGAGGAGTCAGAAAGACCCTTAAGCCCATATAAAAACGGTATCTAATACTTAAACAAGTTTATGGAAAATAATGACTTTTGAATTAATCGATCGCAGATACTCAAAAAACAAGTAATAAATAATATAATAACACACTAGGCATATAGAAATGAATAGACGACAAATAAATATATGAATGTTTAAATTAGATGAGAAAAATGTGTACTTGGGTGATGTATCCAAAGCGACTACTAATTAGAGACAATGTTAGTGTAATAACAAATATGAAATATTCACATTTAATTGGAAATTGGTTACAGATTAGAGGTCAAATTATTTGTTAAAAGGATATGAGATGTCAGCCCCACCTAAGCCTATTTATATGTCACACAAATTTAACTCCACAAGATCCCAAAGATAGGAACTATAGAATTAATCACGGTTTGGAATTCTTGAAACCGATTTGAAATTGAAATTTAAGTTTGTGAGGGTTCAAATATCAAATTAAGCACTTCAAATGAATTCTGAAGCTTAAGAATTTTGAATTGAGATTTTGAAATTGTGCTTGAATTTTATAAATTTGAGATTTGAGATTTAAAATTTGAAATTGTGGAAATTGGGATATTCGACTTTGAAATTTGTGACACTTGAATTTTGAAATTGAGAAATTGTAAATTTAAATTGAAAACTAAAAAAAAAAAGAAATTGGAAAATGTGGCAATTGAATTTTAAAATTGAAAACTTGAAGAAGAAATGAGAGAAAAAAAACAAATAAAATAAAATAAATAAAAATAATAAAATAAAATAAATAATAATAAATAAATAAATAAAATAAAATAAAATACATGAGGAAATTGACTTTAGAAATTAGATTACTTGAATTTTGAGAAATTAAAAATATTATTTTGGAAATTAAAACATAAAAATGAAATTGAAAATTAGGAAAAATGATAACTAGAACTGATTTTGAAGACTTTTTTTTTTAATTTTTAGAAATGATAAATTACGAATAAATTAAAGTCACGTTTAATCGCTAAAGAGCTTGGGCTTCTAAATATGTTGAGCCTATTATGTTGGGCTTCTAAATACGGGGTCTAAGCAATAAATCTGACCCACTCACGACCTTCACATGGATGCGCTAAATGGGCCTGCATAAACTAACAGATTAATAAATATGTTGGGCTTGGATTAATAGGTTTGAACCTGAAGTAAACGTGGTCGACCTGGGCGTATTTATGCTATCGGTATTGATCCTATTAGGCTTAAGTAAATTAATCTACACAAATTTCTAACAGAGTATAAATCAATCATATGTTAAATGTAACAAAATTTCTTAAAACAAAATAAAAAAAAAAATCTCCTAGTTCGAAAAACTGTTCCCGGACCAAAAACACTACTGTTTTGAAATCAAATCCTAATCTCCACCGTTCATAATGAAGATTTATGAGTTAAGAGGCTCTCCTCCAAATTTCAGATAGATCACACCACAGACGAAACAGGATCGGACCTCTGATGAAATCTAGACAAAGGAAGAGAAAACTACTTATCTTAAAACCCGAAATATACCACTGCTTCATACTGAATATGACTATTCGATACAAAATCCACCTCACCGTCTATAATCGATCATGTTCATCATAACATACCTAAAATTCAGAACGATCTGACGGTTAAAAATAATGATAAAAATCTTACACTAAAATCGTTTGAAATTGAAACAAAATCAACAACTATTGGTTCTAACTATAACTTTCAAATGAACCTACAAATATAATCTGCACCGTTCATGACCTAGGTGGTCTATGTATTATTTCAAATATATCCAAATATAGAAGGATCTTAACGGTTAAAACAATGAAAAACGAACCTTACCTAGAACTTGCCAATGCTAAAACCGATTTCAAAATCTCCAAAAATAACTTCTGAACTACGAAAATCCAACCATTGAAATTTCCATCGGAGGCCATCCAGTGATTTCTGGTGTTGAGTAGAACGTTATATCAAAATTTGAGATCGATCGGCCCAAATTTGATGGTCCGATCGACATCAAATTCCTTGGATCTCCTCTCCTCCTCCCTTCTCTTCTTCCTTCCTTCTTTTTCTTTTTGTTCTGTTTTTCCCCTCTCTACTTCTCCTCCTTCACGTTCTTTTTTTTTTTTGGCCCCCCTTCACCTTATGCTCTTTCAAATAACTGAAGCCTCACTTTGCTTTTACTCCTCCACTCCCTCTTTAAAAAAATCTCCTCCTTTTGTCTTTTTCTCATTTTTTAATTTTTATTTATTATTATTATTATTATTATTTTTAACGTTTTGCTCAGCTCTAAATTAAAAAAACAATAAAAAAATAATATAATAATATAATAATATAAAAAAAAAGCTGCTTTTTGGGGTCTACAAGCATATACGTGGACGAACTTGACATGTGAGACGAGGTGAACACTCGACCTAAGCCCTCAGAAGAGCTGGAGCCTATACAGCTGGACGATCACCCTAAACACCTCGCCTATGTTGGTTCCAAGCTAGCGGAAGACCTCATGTCTTCCTTATCCGCTCTCAAAACAGTATCAATAATGCCACACAACAGGAGATTACTTGGGAGGGATTGACCGCCACTACGTACTGCCACCATCCTTCAAAACCGATTAAGCAAAAAGGAAGAAGTTTTGCCCCGCAGCGATGTGAAAACGATTAATGAGGATGCTCTGCAAGCTTCTCCAGTATGTGCAATCAAAGGGAAGTGAATACCCCGAATGGTTGGCCAACGTCATACTCGTCAAAAGAGCGATCGGCAATGGCGACTCAGACGATGCACCGACGTCAACCGAACATGCCCAAAAGATAGTTTCACTCCCGATCGACCATAGTAGATGCTACACCGCCGCGAACCTCAAATTTCATGGATGCTTCTCCTGGGCTACAACTAGATCAAAGATGGATCCCGACGACTAAGAGAAGACCTCATTCACCGGGCAAGGGACCCATCGCGTATTCCGGTAATGCCCCTTCGGACGCTAAAACGCAGGAGCTACCTACTGAGGTTGCAATTAATGTTCCAAAACAAATAGATTGATCCATGGAGGTGTATATATAGATGACATGTTAGTAAAATCAACTACGGCCGAGCTCCATATAGGTCATCTGGCCGAGGCATTCCAGATCCTGAAAAAGTACAATATGAAGTTGAATCCAGCTAAATGCGCTTTCAGAGTCTCAACCGGCTTTGGTTTTATAGTCAACAACCGAGGAATAAAGGCAAACCCAGACAAGATAAAAGCTGTGCTTGACATGCCGCCGCCATCAAACATAAAAGAAGTCCAACGCCTAATCGAAGAACAGTCATAAGCCGCTGCAGTCCAAGGCCGCCGATATAAGTGTCACCTTTCTCTCCAGTTCTATAAAAAGCCTAATGGGATGCACACTGCAAGAAGCATTCACAGCAAGAAAAACTTATCTCGAGCTCTCCCCATTCCGTAAGTCCTCCGAGAGAGCTCCTTACTTTGTACCTGGCCGTTTCAGATTTCTCAACCAGCGCCGTCCTGGTCAGAGACAAAGACAAAGTGCAGCAGCCAGTCTACTATTGCAGCCGAGCTCTGAGAGGGGCAGAGGAAGGGTACCCAAAGATGGAGAAATTAATCCTGACATTGGTAATTGCAGCCAGAAAACTCCACCCTTACTTCCAAGCTCATACCATCGAAATCTCAACAGACATCCAATAAAGGTACACAAACTGTAGACCTCCTGAAGATTGATGAAGTGGGCCATAGAGCTGAGCGAGTTCGACATCAGATATAAACCAAAAACAATAATAAAATGGTAGATCTTGGCAGACTTCGTCATGGAATCTTCACCTCAAAGATAGCTGTCGACACCTAACCTGGCACCGACCCCATCCGGAAAATTATCACTTGATCTGGCCAAGTACGCCCCAAGGAAGCAAGCAGTAGACTGATCTTGACCCTCTCCAGACGTGGATAGATACTGAGCACGCCCTCAAAAACTGGCCGAGCCTCCAATAACGAGGTCAACATGAAGTCGCTCATACCGGATTCAACCTCGCCTACTTCATGGAAGCAGATCAGCTGGAGGTGAGCAACGACTCCCAACTGGTGTTAAAGCAGATAGAAGACTCCTACGAGGCAGCTAGCAGACATCCTGTCTTAAAAAGTACGAGAGCTGCTCAAGAAGTTTGTACGAGTTCAGGTCAAACATGTACCAAGATCGGAGAATTCCCGAGCTGATGCGTTGGCAAAACTGGCTACAACCTCACAAGAAGACCTGGGCAGACTGACACCCATCGAGCACTTATCAGAGCCCTCAGCAAGCGTCGACAACCGAGAAGTCTCCCCTGTGATGTCCAAACCGGAAATGGGATGGACCCCATCCGGGACACGGTAGATGGTAAACTGCCGGCACCCAAGGAGGCGCTCTGCTTAGGTCGAGGTCCGCTGTGTTCACTATTCATCTAGAGAACCCTTTATAAGCGAGGTTTTTTTCACACCCATCCCTCGCTGCATTGCAAGGAAGACGCCAACTACGTACGAGGGAAGTACATGAAGGCGATGTGAAATCAAGACGGAGTCGTACGTGAAAAGTCTTGAGGCAAATATTACCCACAATGCCGTGGAGACACAACAGAAATGGTCGGAAGTGCAGTTTACTGAAGATACCAAAAATCTCATCTCCCATCTGAGCCACGAACGCCGCCATAAAGCCCCGGCCTTTCGCGAATGGGGGTTGACATACAAAATCCCCGCCATTGGAAGGGGCCAGTGTGTTTGTATCCCAGAGCCCCGGGTGTTAGACAATGGGAAACACCGACAATCCTGGGTTCGTGGATTTCGTGTCGAGCTCTAATCGAACTACTACTGCCTCAAATTTCATCTACAGTCCAATGGACAAGCAGAAGTCGCCATCATAACCCTTAAAGCAGCATTGAAGACCAAGTTGGAAGATCTAAAAGGCAAATGTGTAATACCCTCCCGAGGTGTTACTGCAGATACAAAACCACACTGAAGTCAAGAACTCAGAGACCCCATTCGCTCTAACCTTGCAACCGAGGCGAGCCCCCACTCGAGACTGGGGGATTAAAATCCCCAAAGATTGAATTGGCAAGTGTAGAACATAACGAAGAGGCTCTTCACCTAAACCTAGACCTCCTAGATGGCGTGAGCAGGTCCTGAAACGTACAGAAGACTACCAGAGGAAGACGACAAGGTACTATGGACCCCAAAGGTCAACCCAGGAGCAGGCCCGACGACCTAGTTTTAAAAAGCTTCGCAACAGGAAAGATCCCACACAAGGTGATAGGGACTTTAATTGGGAAGGCCCTTATATCATGTCACGCGTGGTCCGACCTGACAACTACGAACCTGCATTTAAGAAGGAAAATTCTACTCCTACTGAATGCCGACACCTCAAACGAATCTATCAACAGACCTCGTGATTGTAATATTTAATAAAGTACCACGCTTTCGATAATACCGTGTGTTCGCTGGAGCACTTTGCTTAATATCCTTATGAATAAAAAGCAAGGTATATTTGGTGAAAGAAAAGCAGGCAAATTTACTGAAAACGCTGAGAAAATTACACCTCGTATCACGGTAACTATGCTTTCACAAAAAAAAAAAAAATTGTTCTTTATTTCAAAGAAGATACAATTGATTCAGAGAAGTTAGAATCAGCAATGTCATCCCTTACATCTTGGGAGCGAACAGTACAAGCAGCTCCCTCAAAAAGGGAGAAAAAAAAAAACTCTCAAGAAAGGGAAAGAGAAGAAGAGAGAGTGCGAACGAGAAAGAAAAGGAAAAGGAAAAGGAAAAGAAAAAGGAAAAGGAGAAGGAAAAGGAGAAGGAAGAGGAGAAAGGGTTAAGAGAAGAAAAGAAGGAAAACGAGGAAGCGGTACTAAAAGCTCTTTTTGACACCACCCTCCGCATACATTCCAGCATGTCCGCCATCTGACAGCCAGGGAACAACATAACTCCCACAAGAGAGGAACTAGGGAAACACAACCCTAAGCAAGCAAGACCATCAATCCAAACGTCGCCTCACGATCTCCAGAAGACCTCCTGCACGATCACCAAACTCGACACTTCATCATGCGCGGATTCCAATTACCCCTAAAAAGGGAAGAAGGTTTGAAGCATGAGCACCATCATAAAGGAGTCGCTATTTGTGGAAGCCGGGGCGCCGGGAAGCCCACAAGAACTGGCTCCACCTCCATAAATCCGCATTAAAGCTACTCGCGCCTTTCCAAGAGAAGGAAGTCAAATAGGCCATGTAGCCACGGAACCAAGTAGCTCAGGAGCCTAGCAGCTTAGTTCAAACAAGCCATGGGTAGCTGAAGGAGCCAAGTAGCCCGCAGAGCCCGTATTCGCCTGCAGCTTATCACCCAGAAGGCCCAGAGCCCAAGAGCCCAACAACTTAGCTCAGAGTTTAATAGGCTAGGGGAAGGCCTCAGCCCAGGAGCCAATAGCTCACCCCAAAGAGCTTACCGCCTGCAAATGCCTCAGCCGCCTGCAGCCTAGATCACCAGCTCAACCGCCGTAAAAGGCCTTATAGCCACGCAGCGCCCGCCCATACATTAGCCCACTCCAGCGCCCCCCTCAACACCCCGCCTTTAAGAGCTCAACTTCTCGTAAAAGGCCATATGCAGCCACGAGAGCCGCTCCGCCAAAACATTAGCCTCACTGAGCATCAAGAAACAGCTGAGCTCAACCGGTCAAAAAGGCCATAGCCTCGTGAGCTGGCCTGTGTACCTTCAGATTAGCCCAAGAGCCCAACAGCCTCAGCTCATAGAGCTTAACGGCCTGCTAGCTGGGTCCAATACCAGAGCCCAAAGATGCTCGCTACAGAGCCTCAACAACCTGGGCAAGGTCCCACGCCCAAGAGCCCGGGGCCTGCTCGGGCCAGGTGAGCTTAACAGCCCGGGAAGGCCTCAAACAAGAGCCCAATAGCCTCATTTCGCAGCCCAACCACCGTAGGCCATAGCCACAGCGCCCGGGGCCGGTGCACATTAGCCCACGGAGCCTCAAGAGCCACTCAAGAGCTCAACCGCCGTAAAGGCCATATAGCCACGAGCCGCCCCAGCTAGGCACATTAGCCCAGGGAGCCCGAGCCTCTGGGCTAAGACCCCAACCAAGCCAACTAAGGGCCTCGTGAATCCCGTGAGCCAGTCAACTCAGTAGATAAAAGACAAGGAATATAATTAGGGGTGGGCTAAGAGATAGAAAATTGGGTATCTTATTAAGTATCAGCCAAGAACGACATTGATATGAGTATCCCGGTTCAAAGGCCTGTCACAAAAACAAGCAGACCAGACAAGGCTAAGACGACGCAGGTTATGAGTGTATGAAGAAGGGATGCCTCACCGGGCGGGCCGGCTCAGAGTTAACCGCCAGGAAAGGACTACTTCGCCTCCTCGCTGTTGGGAATATCAAAATTAAGGTCCAAGCCCTAGAGGCGTTAGCAACCCTCCTCTGGAAAGCAAGCCATCCAGGCTTCCACTGGTGCATGTGCCTGCCCGCAAACTGCGATCATTCCGTCCTCCGAACGACTGCAGCTTCCCGCTCCGAAGGTCCCCCACACGGCGGTGGCACTCCCGGTCAAGCGCTCAACAAAGCCTCACCCTAAGCTTCAGAGCGGCTCCTGGGCCTGAAGAAGATCGCTTATTACACACCCTCATCTCTAAGAATACAGCCTTCCCCGATCATCATACTCATTCTCGGGCAAACACAAAATTATCCCCGACTCCCTCCCCAAGCCTCGCCCTAGACAACTCTTAAGCCTTCTCGCCTTCTTCTTTACTTTTAATGCGCTTCGACATCGAAGTATGCCTCAGTCGACTGAGCACCCGGCTTCCTCCCCGGGCCATATTTTTGCATCCGAGCTCAGCTCAGCCCGTCGCGAGGTAAGAGAAGCCACTTTAACCAGAGGCTCGCGCCGTACGACTTCGCTCAGACGGGCCCTTCGCCAAACTCTTCGGGATGGGCAAAACACCGCCAATACACAACATAGAGCCAATGCACAACTCAAAACCAAGATAAAGGCAGACAAATTAAGACACGGAAACTTACGGAGGCGACCCCCTGGAGTGATAGAGCCAAAGCCTCCTCAACAGGCAGGGCATCCGACCTCTTGAGATCAGAATCCTTGAGGACGGATGAGATCGCGCTAGCAGCAAGCTCCACATTGGAAAGCAAGGAATCCTCATCTCCATCAGCTCCAAGGCGCTCCCTCCCCAAGTCTTCTGGTATCGAAGGAGGAGGCTCGCCACGCAGAGGACTCAAACCAAGATAGCATAACCTCCAACTCCGAGGCCCACGGTTCCTCCCCGAGGAAACTGCCTTGCAAGCAGAGGCGCAGCGAGGTCGCGATCCGTCTCAAGACCTCAAATTCCGAGATGGATCGCTTCGCCTCGCACTCGACACGGGCAGAGGTGATGAGCAAGACGCCCCCAACCCCGAGGCTTTACCCCAGCCGATGGCCTCTCTGGGTGGGAGTCCCGAGACTTGCCACACTCTCGAGGCCCCCGGACGGCCGTCTCCACCCAAGCCCGAAGCCCCTCCCCGGGCCTCGACAACGTGAGGCCGCCCCCGTGAGAACTTATACGTATGGAGGTGAAGGCCTTGTGAAAGAGAAGGCCCGGAATGAATGACTCAATCTGACAACCTCATAAACCCGAGGGGACCCCTCCCGACACTCCAATGGATATAGAAACCCTTCTCAAAACAATCAATTAAAAATCCACGAGCGCAACCCCTTACAATCCCAATATATCTTTAGAAAATAATGCGGAAGTGAAGTGGTAAATTTTTTTCTTTTTTCAAACACTTAGATTTTTCGTAAAATCGGCTAGAGTTTCCCATTTTGCCTGACTTTCCCCAAATCTCTTACAAAAACCTCGCGAAAACATTTAAAACACTTTTAATCTTCAATTTAACTTTCCATTTTAGGACTCGTCCACAACCCAATTAAGCACACAACTTAATCAAGCAAAATCTATACACATATACATTTATTTACTTCAATCATCAAAACATTCAAAACTTCTTCAATTCCATGCACATTTTTATAAAAAGGATTGAGCTTGAGCCAGACTTAAGCCGATCGCCTACATACATCGTCCACTGAGGATCAAAGCCCACGTAGTTCCTTTTCAAAATATATACATATAAACATTTATACATAATAAAATATTCAACATATCCAATATGCAAAATATTTATACAATGCGCCACAGGTATGCCGGTTCTCGATGGTCGACTCATCGCAAGCAGAGGGTACTCCCACGCACGCACCTGCCTCAGTCCCCAAAATGTTTTTGAAACATACGGAAAAGAGTGAGCTAAAGGAGCCTGAGTGTACATTTCATTTAGACAACATTTTCAAAGATATATCAAAGTAATAAATACTTATACAATTAAAACCAATTTATGCTTTAAACTTTCTTTCTAATGGAACCTAAGGTAAACACACCTAATAGCTTCCCGCACCGACGGTGAGGACAAATCTCAACTGGGCCATAACCACTATGCCGCTGGAGAAACCTCACGCCATGCATAGGGTTCCAAATATAAAGCACTCATCACGCAAGGATATTACGCTAAAAATCTATTTCCTCCCTCCATAAGATCCTACAACTTTCCCCAAATCCTTACACGCTTTAAGGTACTTCTAATTGATATCACTATAATCAGCCATATAGGTTAGGGTAACCATCAAGAAACCTTTATTCAAAATACATTTATAAATTCATTTAAATCCTTTACTTTATCATTTAAAACACATATATACTAAATCAAACATATGCATTCTTTTTACACAGCTTTAAACTCCATAATGCCTAACATATGCATACATATAATTTAATATAAATACATATATTTAGGCAAGATAAACATATATATATACTAATAACATATAACATTTATTACATTCTTATTAATATATATATATATATATATATATATATAAGCATTTGCATAAAACTTTTCATTTTAACATTAAATCGGTCACTTTTAAAACTCAATTTTCAAAACATCAGCTTTACACTCCACTGCTCACCGCTCAATCCTCTCGTTTCCGTCTCGAATTCTGTCATCCGATACTATTTTCACATTTTTCAAGAAACCACAATTAAACACAACCATAACTCATTTTAATCCACCATAATACATTCATTTTCACCCAACCACATCACATTCACTTTAATCCCCATTTAACCATACTTAAAAATACATAACCAAGGAAATGACCAAAATACCCTTTACTCTACAAATGACCTTAATACCTCAATTCAAATCCTTTGCCAACTCACCTCCCAATGCATTTATAGAGTTAATATTCACCCTAAAACACATGGAAATTAATAAACTACCCTCGAATTCTCTCATTTCCTTTTGGTCGAAATATGCACAAGCCATATTCAATTTTGTTCTTCCATTTTCTTCATTCTAACTACTCCAATCTAATGCCTTATACCTCAATTTCACTAACCCTGCAACTAAATTTCAACAACATGTCATACAAATGCACTATCAAACCCTACCATCACTCACTTTATTTTTCAAACCCTAACCTAATCCATTTCTTTTCAACTTATATCAAAATCATCATGATTCAATCTTAAATACCACTAATCTCACATCCATTCAAGAAAATCAAGGCATTAGTCATGAAAAACATAAAATCAACTTTCCCACCAATAGAAACTTACTTGTTTTCTTGTTTTTCCTTGGCTTCTCTTCCTGATTCCACTTGATCTCGCTTTGAAAGCTTGGAAGGAGAAGAAATCACATCCCACCTTGCTCCACCTTGCCTCACACGTTTTTTTTCCTTCCTTCTCTTTTCTTTCCTTTCTTTTCTCTCTTTCTTCTCTCTTTTTCCTCTCATGGCCGAGCTCTCCTCTTTTGAGCAAACTCAACTTCTTGAATTTACATTTTGATCCTCACAACTTGCCAAATTGCACTTAAGCCCATAAATCTCATTGGTTGATGCAAAGTGACTTACACATGTCACCTTGTCATTGGTCCATTCTTATGAGTCACAAATCCACTAATCCATTATTTAAATCATAACTTAGCCATTAAGAAAGGTTTTGATTGGCTCTCACAAGAAAAATATTCTATGGTCGTCTAAACTTCAAATTGACCATGAAATATTATAATTAAATCCTTCACAAAGGGATTCCAGCTCAAATCACCGAAATCGGATTTAAAATCGTTAAAACCTGGGAATTCTGACAATAGCGCATTCATCCGACCATTGCTCTGACGCCTAAAAACCATCCAAATGTACTGCTTCGCCGTTAGACTCTATGATTAATTCTAGACATTTTTCGTATTTTCGGCCCAATTTTAAAATTTCAAATAGTGAGGTCTAATTTCAAATCTAAATCACTATTAACTTAAATCTCAATTTCTTTAAATATCAATAAAGTCATAGGACCGAAATTCCTTAAAATTTCTTCGCAACCCTCCTCCATCCCGATATATAATAAGAAGAATTACTATTCATTAGGCATCCTATGAAAATTTTCAAATACTTTATGCCCAAATGACGTCCTAGCGCTTCTAAATTTAATCTACCCGTCAACATTGACCTCTAATCAGCCTAACAACTACCATTATAACATTAAATAAGGTCAGTTTTACAATCACCCTCCTTATAAAAATTTCACATCGAAATTAAAACATCTGCACTGCATCAAAGAGACGTGGGGTAATGCCTCTTCATCCGCTTCCTCATGCTCCCATGTAGCCTTCACTCGTACATGACCTCCACAATACCTTCACCAATGAATAGTCTTGTTGCAATAAATGACTTACTGGCCGAGGATCTCGTGACCGGTTCCTCTTCGTATGTTAAGCAAGTCTCTCAGATTTCCACCGGTTGCTCCACACATGTGAATGGTCCGATATGTACTTAAGGGAGCATAGAAACATGGAAATATCGTGAATACGATCGAGGTCGATTGCAACTCCAACTCCATATGCCACCTCCCCAATCCTCTCAACAACTCAGATGGCCTAATATACCGTGGACTTAGCTTCCATGTTTCCCAAATCTTAGTACGCCCATGGGAAATCTCAAAATACCATATCCCTTACCTCGAACTCTAGTCCCTACAAATGGAATATTCGCATAACTTTTCCAATGGTCTTGTGCAATTTTCAATATCCCTTATAACTTTGATCTTATCACAAGTAACTCGACAATTTCCGACCTACTAATTTCACCTACCCCAACAGACTGAGTTCGACATTTTCGTCCATAAAGAGAGCCTCATAAGTGGCCATACCAATACCGGGCCCCGATAACTAAGTATTGTATGCGATCCCATCGCAGGTAGATGGGTCCCAGCCTCTAAATCTACAACACATGCCCTAAGCATATCCCTCTAAAGTCCGTGATAGTCCTTAGATCGGGCTATCCGTATAGATGAAAAGTCAGATCGAAATGTAGTCTGAAGTGCCAAGGGCATTCTCAGAACCTGGCCAAACCGTGAGGTAAACCCGATCTCTGCTCAAACAATGGAATCGGCGCATCATGCACCCTCCGATAATCTCTCAACGTATAATTGGGCCAACTTATCCAAGGAATCACTATTCTCGATAGGTGGCAGGAAATGGGTCGGATTTCACAATCACCCACAATCACCCATCAGATCGTGTCCACTCCAAGAACGTGGAAGTCCTACCACAAAATCCATAGTGATTCTCCCATTTGACGAGGGATCGGGAGTGACCAGAATAGTCCCGCATGCTTATGATGTTCGGCTTTCACCGCCGATGAGACATCCGAGACGAACTCGCAATATCCCTCTTCATACCTTCCACCAAGAGTGTTCTTGTGGTATGATACACTACAGGTTTCCCGATGCATAACATAAGCGGAGGAATGGGCTTCCTCCATAATCTCTCTCCTCACATCACCTACATCCGGTACACACAACCTCTGTCCCATTACTACGGTACCATCCTCTCTCAATGATAAATCTCCTCTGTCTGCACTCCCCTACTTCACCCTCTCAACTTCTCACTATCTCAGGATCCCGACCGATGCTCTCTAACCCATTTATCAATACAGGACGTACATGAAATGGCTAATGCTCGACCGCTGGGCCCAAGCCCACACCCAAGGACCTCACCCTATGAGCCCAGGAAGACGTGACACCTCAAGTGCACGGAACTCATGGGTCTCCTACTGTAGCATCCGCTAATTACGTTCGCTTCCGTGATGATATTCACAGTACATTCATAACTTCGATCACTCAATCCATCTCCTCTGCCTCATGTTCAGTTCCTTCTGCGTAAACAGATACTGCAAGCTCTTATGATCTTTAAAAATCCTACAGCAGACTCCATACAAGTAATGCCTTCCATATCCGCTGAAGGCAACACTACTTACTGCGCAACAAGGTCGTGTGTGGATAATTGCTCATGCTTCTTCAATTGCCTAGAAGCATATGCAATCACCTTGGTTGGCCCCGCATAACACACAATCCCAGTTCCTGCCTAGAGGCATCACAATACACCGTGAAAGCCATCCCGCCTGGCGAAGTGTGGTGATCTAGCCGAGGTCAATCTCCTTCAGCTTCATCGAAAATCCCGCGACAAGCCTCACTCATAAAAACGGTGCCCTCTTTCCAAGTCAATCTAGCCAAAAGGCTCTATCTTCGAAAATCCTCAACGACTTAATGTAATATTCTACCAAACCTTTAAAACTCCTTATCTCTCGTAACACTCGAGGTTTCCAATTCAATATAGTCACCTTCTCGCGATCCACCGAGATACTCCTTCAACCATGTGTCTCAAAGGCGACACTGTCGAGCCAAAACTGACACTTACTGAGTTTGGCATATAAACTGGCGTTCCCGCAATGTTTGCGTAACTATCTCAAGTGCTCTACATGTTCTTTCTCCACTCCCGAATAGATCAAGATATCACAATAAAACAAGATAACAAACTGATCAAGCAAGGCCTAAAATCTTGTTCATGAGATCCATAAAGCCGCCGGCATTCGTGAAGTCCAAAATGTGGCATGACTAGAAACTCAAAATGCCCGTACCTTGTTCTCGACGTCATTTTCGGGAACATCCTCATCATGAATTCTCAACCGATACAAACACCTCAAATTAATCTCGAGAATACCTTAGCTCCCTGTAACTGATAAAAGAGATCATCAATCCTAGCCGGATACCGACACGTATTGCTACCTTATTCAACTCTCTGTAATCAATACATAATCGCATGCTTCCGTCTTTCTTCTTCACAAAAATAATTGGTGCTCCCCAAGGGAGACGTGCTCCTAGCCCGACGAACCCCTCACACCATTTCTTCCAACCGGCACCTTAAGTTCTTTCACCCCGCAAAGCCATCCTCGTAGGGCGCCCGAACTGCATGTCCCAGGGCTAACTCGGACCGAAAACCAATCTCTTCGGTTCGGGGTAATCTCGAAGATCATCCGAAACACATCCTAAATTCTTCGACCACCGGAATAATGTCTTCCAATCTCATATCATCTTCTTGTCCTTCAATCGTATAGGCTAGATACCACTTCGATATGACTTTCGCAGCATCTTCCCGTACCATCATCACGTACATCATACTGAGGACAATATCTTCCCACTTCACAAAGTAATCTGTTCCTCTGCATACGTAACTTAACTTCTTTCCCCAATCCATGGTGGCGTGATGTCGACAACCAAATTCATCCTAAGATCACATCGAAGTCCTAGATGTCCAACAATACCACAAATGACCCTAAACTCTGCCTCATTAATCACTCTACAACCCATGTATACTCTATCCTCGCTTATATGAATCTCCAGAGGGGAAGGAGACTACCATACTACAACCCACACATCTCTATGTTCATCAGGCAATAAATTTCAGAGAAATAAACCAGTGAGTAGCACTACCATCAAGACATAAGCATCACCATCAAAACTTGGATAGTACCTGACATGACCTCCGTGCTACATCCGCTCCCGCTAGGTGATCGCAAACACTCCTAGCCTCGTGTCTAAGGTCGTCCCATCCGTCCGGGATGGCCGACCTCTACCGTCGGGGTCCTCCAGTGCCCAGAACGAAGGGCCTTCCGCCTGAGCCCCTCTCCGACTCGACTCGACCTCTACCAAGACCGAACCCGCTCTCACCCCGTCTCGTCCCACTCCCGATCCACCGCCGTAAACCACGACCAGGCACCCCATGGCGAAGTGTCCCGCCTGTCCGCACTTAAAGAAACCGGCTCAGGCCCAATCCGCACTCACCATAATGGTTCTTCCTAATAATCGAGCACATCTCCGCTTTCGGGACCCTCGGAGCTACCTATCCGCGGCCTCATCAACCCCCGGCTAGACCGTGCCCCCATGATCAGCTCGTCCCACCGGTCCACCGTGGCCTTTCTCCCCTCTTAGACCGCACCGAACCCCGAAACCACGCCGACCCACTCCGCCGTCTCGGGACGGCGAGCCCGGATTTCAACCCCATGCTCCTCTCAACCCTAACCTGCGGGCCCTACCACCGGGCCGCATCGTGGTGGGGTCGCTGACGCCATCAGGGTCCCAATCGCCGGACTAAGACCCCAGCGTAAAACCTTCTGGTCTTCGAAACTTCATCATCCCTCGAGCAAATGGAACATGTCCGACGAGCCTGTAAAAACTCCGTCATAACCGTCACTTCGAGAGTATCCCCGCTCCACCCTAAAGAACTCCTCACCAGATCTTTGTAACTCCAATAATAAACTTATCCTCAGAACTCTTCCTCGAATCGTGCCTGTGACACTCCCTCCGCATCTCCTCCTCGAACTGCTCCTCCACCACTCTAACGCGCCCGTCCCAGAGGGAGCAAAAGGTGTGCGACCATCTCGCTCATCTCGGTACATTGGCATCACCCGTGCACTCCGCCATTTCCCTCTAACCATGATGAAGCCTTTTTCTGCCCCCAATCCATCATAGTTCCGCGCTTCCCAGCCGCCTCTCATTGAAGCTACCGGCCTCTGGTCGTTTGTAATGCAAAGGCTAAAAGTCGAGCCATCTCATCTAAAGGTATCCGTCCTCCCACGACATCGGAGGCTGGCGCTCCAATCAGAGTGGCTCAAGGCATAGGTCACTATGTATCGCGGAGGCGAGCGAACATACGCACTCATCAACATGTTCCTCGGGTGTGGTATTTAATGCCCTCAGAGCTTCCTCCCGTGGCGGGTCGGCCCGACGACGCATTTTCTCTCAGGAATTCAAAATTTAATATGTCATGTAATGCATATATGATTTTAAATCACATAAATAATTTATGCAATTTTAAAATAAAACATTAAAATAATCATAAGGAAAATAAAATTTTCAAATTTTTATAACATTTTCAAAACCGTGGCTCGATACCACGCGAAGGATCCCACCTGATTAACTCATGAACCCGAGGGGGACCTCCCACACTCCAACTGATATAGAAGCTTCAAAACAATCAATTAAAATCCATGGAGCGAACCCCTTTACAATCCTTAACATATCTTTAGAAAATAATGCTGAAGTGAAGTGGTAAATTTTTTTTTTCAAACGCTTAGATTTTTCAGAAAATTCCATTGTAGTTTCCTCTGTTGTTTGACTTTCCCAAATTTATAAAACCCGTGGAAAACATTTAAAAACACTTCTAATCTTTCAATTCTCAACTTCCATTTTAGGACTCTCGCCCACAACCCAATTTTAAGCACACAACTCAATCAAGCAAAATATATACATATACATTTATTTACTTCATCATCAAACATTCAAAACTTCTTCAATTCCATGCACGCTTTATAAAAAGGATTACGGAGCGACCGCCTACGTACTCATCTAATCGAGGATCAAAGCCCACAGTTCCTTTTCAAAATATATACATATATACATTATATACATGACAAAATATTTAACATATCCACTATGCAAAATATTTATACAATGTGTACCACAAACGCTGCTCCTCGATGGTTCGACCACTGCAAGAGTGGTAGATTTACCGGCGCACCCGTCTCAGGTCCTAAAAATGTTTTTGAAACATACGGAAAAGAGTGAGCTAAAGGAGCTCATGCTGAGGTACATTTCATTTAGACACAACATTTCTTATATATCAAAGTAATAAATACTTATACAATTAAAAACCAATTTATGCTTTAAACTTCTAATGGAACTCAGGTAGCACACCGAACGCTCTCCGGCACCGACTGTGAGGGACAGCTTTTGATCCGTGCATAACCACTATGTCGTGGAGAAACTCACGCTACGCATGCGCTCCAATTTCATAAAGACTCATCACGTGTGCGATACACGCTAAAAATCTATTTCCTCCTCCGCAGCATCCAAGCAACTTTTCCTCTAAACTTACACGCTTTAAGTGTACCTCAAATTTCGATATCGCCATAACAGCCATATAAAATAGGTAACTATCAAGAAAACCTTTATTCAAAATACATTTATAAATCTATTTAAATCTCTTTACTTATCATTTAAAACACATATATACGCAACTATACATATGCATTATGTACACAATTTCTTTAAACTTCCATAATGCCTCAACATATGCATACATATATAATTTAAGATAAATATATATATTTAGGCAGATAAATATATATATATATATATATACTTAATAACATATATAACATTTACTACATTCTTATTAATATATATATATATATATATATATATATATATATATATATATATATATATATATATATATATATATATATATATATATATATAAGCATTTGCATAAAACTTTTCATTTTAACATTAAAATCGGTCACTTTTAAAACTCAATTTTCAAAACATCAGTTTTACACTCATTGTTCACCGCTCAATCCCTCTTGCTTCCCGTCGAATTCCCTGCTTCCATTCGATGGCCATTTTCACATTTTTCAGTTAAAAACCACAATTAAACATTAACCATAACTTTCATTTTAATCCACCATACACATTCATTTTCACCTAACCACATCACATTCACTTTAATCCCATTTAACCACACACTTAAAAATACATAACCATGAAATGACCAAAATACCCTTTTACTTTACAAATGACCTTTAATACCCTCAATTCAAATCATTTTTGTTAACCAATTTCAATGCATTTCTAGAGTTAATATTCACTCCTAAAACACATGGAAATTACGAAATCACCCTCGAATTCTCTCATTTCCTTTTTGGTCGAAATATGCACAAGCCATATTCAATTTTGTTCTTCCATTTTCTTCATTCTAATCACTCCAATCTAACGCCTTATACCTCAATTTCACTAATCCCCAACCACCCCCAACATGTCATACAAATGCACTATCAAACCCTAAATCTATCACTCACTTTATTTTTCAAACCCTAACCTAATCCATTTCTTTCTCAACTTATCAAAATCATCATGATTCAATCTTAAATAATTAATTAATTCACATCCATTCAAGAAAATCAAGGCATTAGTCATGAAAAACATAAAATCAACTTTCCTGCACCAATAAACTTACTTGTTTTCTTTTCCTACTTTCTCTCCGATTCCACTCATCTCACTGAAAGCTTCAAGTGAGAAGAAAATCACATCCCACCTTGCTCCACCTTGCCTCACACGTTTTTTTTTTTTTCCTTCCTTCTCTTTTCTTTCCTTTCTTCTCTCTTTTCTTCTCTCTTTTCCCTCTCATGGTCGAGCTCTCCTCTTTTGAGCAAACTCAACTTCTTGAATTTACATTTTGATCCTCACAACTTGCCAAATTGCACTTGGGTTCTCATAAATCTCAATGGCTGATGCAAAGTGACTTACACATGTCATCTTATCATCGGGTCCATTCTACGAGTCAAGCAAATCCACAAATCCATTATTTAAATCATAACTTCAAATGCTATTAAGAAGGTTTTGATCACTCACAAGAAAATAAATATCTCACTTATATCGATTTCACTCAGCTACTTTATAATCGCTTTATATCGATTAAACGGTCAAAAATATTCTCACGGTCGTCTTAAACTTCAAATTGACCATGAAATATTCTAATTAAATCCTTCACAAGTGGGATTCCAGGCTCAAATCACCGAAATCTGATTTAAAATCGCTTAAAATCTAAATCCGGGACAACAACAGACACATCCGACCACGCTCGATCGCTCCGAAACTATCCGCTAAACGGACTCGTTTCACTCCGCTTTCAGCCTAGACTCTATGATTAATCTTGACATTTTCGTATTTTCGCCCAATTTCCTCGAAAATTTACTGTAGGTCTAATTTCTCATCCGAATCACTATTCACTTAAATCTCTCAAATTCGCTTAAATATTAGTTCAAAGTCATAGGGAACTCAAATTTCTTAAAATTCCTCCGCAACCCTCCATCCGATATAATAAGAAGAATTACTATTCATTAGGGCATCCAAATTTTCGAAAATTTCACTTTATGCCCGAATGACGTCCGGAGCATTCTAAATTCTAATCTACCCTCGCTTCTATCATTGGACCTCTAATCAGTTCAACAACTACCATTATAACATTAAATAAGGTTGGGGTTTTACAGGGAAGACTTCGAACCTGAAGACCCCGGAATGTTCGACCTGATGAGTTCGGAGTAAGCACGCGGAAGACACTTTGCCAACTTCCGCTTCACGTCCCTGTCTTCAAGGCTAAGATCTGGACGAATACCTGAAGAGCGCACAACCAATGCAAAGTTAGGGATACCCTAATCCGTGAAGACCGCACAACCAAAAACAAAGCAAAGCTCACGAGATTCTGAGTACCCCACAATGGACGCCTAATGTGTCTTCCGGTCATGGGATTATACTCCCAACCCGCGGCCATCAAAAAAAAAAGTAGCCGCTCCTTCCAATACTTGTAGCACGGAGATCCGAGATGATCAACGGCGCCGGAACGCTTTAGATAAATAAATAAAGCCTCGGCTTCCCTTCACACCTAAGAGGTCCAGAGCTGTGCTATACCTGGAACACCTGGGCCCCATCCTTAAAGACAACTAATACCAACTTAACACCCTAGAAGTTGGGCAAAGCCGAAGGGCGCTGTTGAAAATGTCAAGAAACCCTTTATAAAGGGATGCAGAGGAAACGGCTGGGCCATTCTCAAAGGCCACCTCGAAAAGCACACCATCTTGGGCACTTGAACGACATAGAAGGTCAATATGTCACAGACCAAACCTCGAACACTAAACGGCCTAGTATCGCTCGTGAAGACTTCCCTAAATAAAGGCTCAACTCGATAGACCTTGCTTAACTCGCTGTATGCTCTGCAGACAAATTGACTTCAGATATCTCGACTCCCATGTGGTATGATCTCATAAATTTTATCTCGCTTTACCTAAGCAGAAGGAGTGCTCCCGTGGCATCTCGAAGAACAACCATGGCTAAGCGACAGTGAGAGAGACCACCACCATCCGTCTAAACCAGATCACGCAGAGAGTCACCTCACACGCAAAGCAGAGGAACTAATTCTAATCTACGGGAATACACGGTCGGACAAAAAAAAAAAAAAAAAAAAACAGGGATACAGGGGACAAACCAAAAGCCTAACCAAGCTAGCCATAACGCCTCGCAATACCTCTCGAAAAGACAAAGAAGGAGTAAGACGTACCGGTCCTAGGAACATAACGAAAGGGATGACCCCAAGCAGGGTATTACAAAACACCAAAAGAAGTTCTGAACAATGATCAGACAAGTTTCAAGAGAAAAGAAGCCTAAACTCGCAGAGAAGGAAAAAGCTTCAATATCAGAGGAGCACAATGCTAACGGTCAGAGGATGTTCTCAAAAGAAACTGGAAGAACTAGAGGAAACAAGCGCGAAAGTCGAAAAGTCATCATTACCACAGGACATTTGACGGCGATAAAGCCCTAATCAAACTAAATTTCGAGAACCACGGAAGTCGCACTGATCCAAGAACGATACACCCTCGCCCCACGTCGTAACCATGGGCCTGGGGCAACTGATTGGGTTTAGTACAGGCGCAAGCCCACCCCAAGTCCAAGAAGCAGGATTGGGTAAGAAGACACAAGCCTAGCCCCAAGAAACGTCTTGGCCGACGCAGCTCCAAACGGAGCCTCGCCATCCTCCCATGGGCCGAGCAACGCGAAAGCCCAAAAAAAGCCCATATCCTATAAATCGACCGACTCCACTAATGAGAAGAATAATTCCTAATAACCGCTCTAATTATCCTCATTAATCCGAGCGATAGCGAGTTAAAATCCACATCCAATAAAAAGAGAACCGCATTACCATCCAATTAGAAAAGTCACCCACTATAAATACTCGTGCCACCCCCATCTACAGTGCACAAGACAAAAACACGTTCCCTAAAGTTAGCGCTTGATCTTTCTTCAAACTGTTAAAGAACCGACTTACACGGAGAGTAAGAAAAGTATGCCCCCGCATCTTTGCTTTCTCGCTTACATAGAGCCCAACATCCACAGAGTCGGCGACCGGCCCGGCCATCGCTTTCATCACGCCTGCACCAGCCACTAAACATTATCGCGCAGGGAATCTCCTAATTTTCTTTTGGCAGCCAAAAAAGAGCTGAAAGTCTGAAAAAAAACACACTCAAAGGCAAGGCATGCGAGTGATTGTACGCCAGAGGCCTTGAAATTCTCGATGATTTGGAACTTCTCAGGATCTGAAACGGAGGAGTCTCTGACGAGAGCGAAGGTAGGGTGACCGGACTTGTCGCTAGCGACGACGATGAATTTTCCGATGTATCCCGTCCCGCCGATGATGAGGATCTTGTCGGCCATTGCAGACTTCCAAGGAATTACAGAAACGACCAAGAGGACGATGGCGCGAAAACGAATGAGTACTAACGGCCAAGGACTTTTTCAGTTTTTCTTACGCACGCCCCCCCATATACAAAAATAAACATGTGTAATTACAGAAATAGCCTCATCTATGAGTTGAAATCTCCGTTGTGTTCATTATTTCACGATTTTGAAGAATGTGTTCATGTTCATAGTAATTAATATTAAATTTTTTTGGTCTTATTTGAGTATTAAAATATGACTTGTTTTTAAAATTAAATCATTATTAAATTAATTTTTCGATTTCCACTTAAAATAATTTATTCCAATAAAAAATAATTTTTGTTTATTTTTATATTAATCCTTAAAAGTAATTTGTTTCAAGACTTAAAAGTTATAAAATAAATTTCCTCGACATTAACATAATAACTTACATTATAAGCCGGTACGACTATGCTTTAATTTAACTAAATGATCTTTAGCCGAACCCCAAATATAATGCATGCTTATACGTTAAACTTTACCGTCTGCTGGCCTTTCAACATTTCAAATTTCATATATACGATTGGTTTGAATGTAATATAATTTAAAAGCATATTTCATATATATATGGGCCCACTCAGAATACCTTATTATCGACAAAAAAAAGATAATAACTTTTACAAATAACCCCACAATTTATAGCAAATTTCATTCATTTACTCTTAGTAGATTTATTTGAATTTCAAGTGTTAAATCGGAGTTTTAAAAAAAAAGTGTTAATTCTTTCAAAAAAAAAAAAATTTGTTAATTTGGTCGGTTTCCTTTATCATTGACCTTATCCTGTTGCTTTACTTTCATTTGTTTTTATTGACATCTATTTACTTTCCATATTATATTGTAGCACTCTAGTACGCTGTTCTGGATTGGATCATGGCTTTGGTTTTCCGTGTGCCCATCCCACCCTTTTGCTATCTCACTCTGTGAGGTTAGACTAATGAATGACTAAGAAAAATTGGTCATGCAAGTTTCAAGTCGATTCGAGAATCCTAAACATGGTGAAGAAATAACTAGAACCTCTGGGCAGGTTTGGGAAGACCTAGAAACTGGTGTGGGACCTGTAATAAAGCTCCATCTCTAATACACTACCAGGGAACATAAATTAAGAAGAAGAAAAAAATATAACTTCATAAACTTCCATCTGCAAAAGGTCACAAAGGCACATCAACCTACTAAAGAATATGTTCAATGGCATATAGACAGGGAAACCCCCACTATTTTTCCAAACAACTGAGACTAAGACAACTAACTATAAATGTTTATTTATCATGATGGTGAAGCTGGAGCATGACCTTAGACAAACTGATCGAGGTACTCATCCACAGTTGTGTATTTGACGTCGGGATATAGCTCTGAAGCTTCCACTCCAAATGATGGTTCGATCTCAAAGTTTGTTTGGCTTCCCTTAATGTAAACAGAGTGACTGATTGATAATTCCACATTGAGTGGAGGTGAGGCTTCTGCAAAACAGAAAAAAAAACCATCCAATCTTAGAGATCTTAGAAAAGTGCAACCCACTTTCATTGCGTGTTTTTTCCTCTTTGACAACCTTAACCAGGAGGCCACCTAGCATTTTCAGTGTTAGAACAACAAGCATCAGCTTAATTGTAACATTTTAGCATCGCTAGAATGTTCAGTCATCAATCTACTATTCCAATTCCAATTTCAAATTAACTACTAAAAAAGCAGCAGAGTGAGGATTGCTAAACTAGAAAAAATGTCTTTTGCTAACCTTTGATGTTCTTCAGAACTTCCTCCTCTGGAACGTAGATCCTCTCAAGGGTTTTCCCAATCTTTTTCTCCCACAAGGAAACAAGATCATTGAATGAGTATATATTCTTGGGGGGCCTGATGTAAAGGATTTTATTCAAGGTTCTAGGATCATCCACAGCTTTGATAGTATATAAAAGCAACGTCATCTTCCTTTGTTAAAAAATAGCTGAAGTCCAAAGATGAAACCAGTAAGATAGAGGTGAACCATTTTTCTGTGCTTAATAATTTTAGTTGTTTTATCATGAAACCTAAGTCATTGTTTTCATTTTATGCATATATGTCCAAAGCTCACAGCCAAGGAAATAGAAGGACAAAGGTTTAGTTCATCCAATTTAGTTAAAAACAGGAGGTCTATAATGATCAGTAACTGATGCATAATGGTTCCTATGGTTTAACAACTTCAGATCATCAGGATCTAATGCCTGGGTTTGACCTGAATTGCGACATTGCAACCAAGCAGCATAGGTTTTGTTTGAGTGACGAGGTTAGGTGGGAGTCCAGAAGGGGAAAACCACGTTTAGAATAGCCAAATTATGATCTGAAAGTTAAATGGATTTCATAGTCACTTAAATAATCTTTACTAGTATTACATAATAGTTATCATCATTACATACTTCAGACCAGATTAGTGCTTCCTTTGTGCATCCTAACCTTCATATCGAGCCTGCTTAGCCTGTCAATTAATCTAATGATAGTAATACTAATGTTCTAATGTTAGAGTGCTTAGGAAACACCTAAATCTTGACAAGATGCATATCTGTATTCTAATGTTCAAAAGGAGGCAATGCAACAGGGAAGTTCAACTCTTTTGTGATTTTCTGAAAGGTCATTCACCTTTAGGATTCCCATCTCCCATGATAATAACTTTATCTCTCGGGGGAGCAGTTGTTCCAAACTGTGACAAGGTAGAAAGGAAATAGCCAGCAAAGAAGAAGTTGCACACATAAGTGTAGGGAATTCCTTCAGACTCAATAGTGCGGCGGAGTTTAGCCTTTATCTCATATGCTGTTTTTGCAGGAACAACAACATCTATACGGTCCACATCATTTCCAAACTCTGACGGGAAGAATCTCTAGACAAAACAAAGCACTTTGAAAAGTCACATAATATACCAAAAACCAGTTACATCTATTTCATCATATTACTTCACAGACAAAGATTGTACATGGTATACACTTTGAAAAGCTGATACAGGCGTTCAACAACTTTAAAAAGTGCAAGGAAAAACTAAACAGAGAAAGGCAGAAAAATCTACCAAGCTTTGCACAAGCGTTCAACAACTTTCAGAAGTGCAAGAAAAAACTACACAAAGGCAGAAAATCTAACAAGCTGTCAACCATCTCTTTATGCTTCCAATTGACAAAAAATATGTTATTTCCAGAACCAAGTCTTTGTTTATGATAATCAAGTACAGAATATATCACAATAGGCCCCATTATATCCAAGAAGAACAGATTGATTCACTCGTGATCAGGCTACATCATGAATTAAAAGCAATTTTCAAACTTCTAATGGCTGAGATTGAGTATATTATGATACCTTTTTCCTTAGAAAAAAAATAAAAAAATTCAATGAAACCTTACCGATTAACTTAGATCGAGGAAGACAAAAGTTTTTATCATCTTTGGTCATTCATACACTTCCAAACAATTTCAATTCTATGCACAAAGGACAAAGACATTTGCAACTAATTAAATTAATATCATAGTTCTTGGATTTGCAAAGCTGAGTAAGGGAAATGAGAAGGATAAGAGGGGAGACAGAGTGATTTTACTTTGACATTTCCAGCTTCTTTAATGGCAGCAATGATCCTATCTTGATCCCGCAACAGGCTGTGGCCAACAGAGGAGATCACCACATCCACTTGCTTGATCGCCTTTACCAAACTCTCATGATCGTACAGATCTCCCTGCAACATATAACATAACCAACTATTTCATGACTCCAATTCTCCTATTAAAAGAGTTGGAAATTGGAATTCAAAACTAGGTATGCTTTTTCGACCAAAACAATTCAAAATGTAAATTCTAGCATTTTCTAGCAACTTAAACATCCTAAAATTCTAGAACTCCAATCAGTTTCGTTCATTTTCTCGACGGCCAAAAGAAGCAAAACTTGGACTGCGAGACACGAGAGCGAGCAAGTGGTACGTACAAACAGCAGAGTCACGCCGGAACACTTGTAACTCTCAAAGAGTTCCGACTTCGCAGGATTTGAAAGGCTGGATTCTCTGACGAGAGCGAAGGTAGGGTGACCGGACCTAGCGCCGGCAGAAACGATGAATTTTCCTAATTTGCCGGTGCCGCCGATGACGAGAATCTTACTCTTTTCAGACATTGCGCCTGTACGCAAATTTCCCTTACAGGAAACGTTAGCGCCAAATTCGAAATTGGAATTGACCTTGGCGAATGGGGCACAATCTCTAATTACTCCTCCGAATCTTCTTGTAAGAAAATTGAATTAGGCAACCAACTTTGGCTCAGATCAAGTTCACAAGGTCAGGAATGCTTGATCCCGAATTGAAGTCTACTCAAATTTGATTTTTGAAGCTTGGAATTTCTCTCCTTCTAGATGAAGTTTTTTCTTTTTGAGCCTCTCCTTATAAATTTTGAAAGCAAATGAGACTTGTCTTTTTAGATGTGATTTTCTAAGTATAAGAAATAAGAGAGTTTTTAAGACCATGTTTGGTATTGAGAAAATTTTAAGAGAAGATGTAAAAAATAATAAAAAAAAAGTAACACAGAATTTATTACATAAAGATTAAATAATTTTAATTATATTATATTATATTTCATGTTTTCTATAGTAAAATTATTTTCTTTAGAACGTATTGTATCCTAATTAGCATTAAGCTTTTCCATGGTTGTCAATATGATTATTGATAGGGTTCAAAAAATAAGGCTCATAGAGCGCTCTGGGGCGAGAAGCCAGGCTAGCGAAACATTGAGGCCGTCAGGGCGAGCGAGGAGGCGCTGACCATTGGAGGCGTTTGGGCGCACTACGCGCTGCGATTTAAGCCTTTGGTGCGGCCGAATAAGGCCCGACAGTTGGCCCCAGACCAATTAATAATAGAGTCTCCACAGGAGTGAGAAGATAAGAATAGTCGCAATAATATATTGTCATGAGTCTTTATGAATCTCACGATAAGGGAAAAAAAGAATGATAATAGATCGTCAATCGGATCACGATAAGGAAGGAAGATTATGCTCACCCAAATAAAAAGCTAGCTCTTTCTGTCAATTCTAAATCCGATATCGATAATATGAAAACACCCATCAATGAGACAGTCACAATGCATTAAGCCCCGGTTGAACATCACGCACTACTCCATCTGAGCGCCCCATCGGTGAAGGTACGCATACTCATGCATACTCATGCAGCGAAAGCATGCGCCCGATACTAGCGGAGTCTAAGCGGTCTCTCTTCTCTAAAGGCGGCTGGCGTCGGGCAGCCGGGCGAGCACCTCATGGGCCCCTTCATCCTTGTTTTGCGGGAGGACGATGCCTTGAACCTATCGCCCAGACTTGACTGCAGTGATCCTGCCGGCGCGGGCCGATCCCAGCATCCATTGCCCGGCCACGACCTTGATTATTGGCGAAGCCCACCGCGCTCGGCCCGATTCGGTTGAAAAAGCGTCGTGAGTTGGCGGCCGGATGCGTAGGAGCAGCCCGGTTCCTTTATAAATATAAGCGATTCCTGGAGTTATTGATGGTATCGACGGAACCACAGTAGAACGGCCTTTAATCCTCCAAAAGGATGCAAGATCAATGAGCCCAGCGTAAACAGCCGTACTCCGGCGTATTAGAAGCAATGCGTACGGCTTAGCGGGCGAGGTGGAAGCACTCCACCCCTCACGTCGGCTGTCGGCGAAGTTAGAACAACTCACGAGGCAGTCCAGAAACGACCGGGAGCGCGACAAATAAGGAAGGTCATGACATTCCCATGAAGAACCGACTTTAATATCGGTATTCCCAGGGTTGGGCGAAGCGAGAATCCAGCCCGGCAGGGGCACGGACCACATCAGCCGGGGGAGGGAGGCTAGCGAGCAGCCCTTGGAGGCACGTCGAGGAAACCGAGGAGGAGTGCGCCATCCTCGGCATGAACACTCATGGGAATGAGGTTAAAGAACCTCCAGTGAGCTCGACGCGTGAAGGAGGTGGTGAAAGGGCGTGCTCACGACTATGGACACCGCCCAGTGCTGACAAGGCGAGTCACCTATCTGGTAGGGTACTCCCTTCCCCCTTCCGGCAAAGTTCGAGGAGATGCGAAGGTGGAAGCGTTGATGGTATAGAGATCGTCGATCATCTCGGCCCACTTACAATCAAATGGAAATTTGCATGGGTATCGAGATCGGTCTCGATCACGAGAGCTTTCGCGCTATCGCCTGAAAGGCAGCTGTGGCATGGTTGATAGACTCCCACGGAGTCATCGATCTCCTCATTCGGGGTTATCCATTGCATTTGTCTCTCGCCGTTGGGGCGGGACGTGCGAAAGCGAGTTATCATCTGGCGGCTATCCAGCGAGGCCTTGTAAAGCACGAGGTCTTATGTCCGGTGATTGATCACAGGGTCTCCAAAGGTAGATATACACGGCGAGAAGTCGCGTCAACTGCGTTCATGGTGGCTTAGGGATTCGGTCGAAAGACTAATTTTTTCCATCTCCAAAATCCCCCAGCAAGCATGTGAGAGGTGCTGTAGCGAAATATATTAGCAGTGAAGAGGCCCTCATATCGAAAGAAGAGCTCTTCCGCTCCTGAAAGGCGGGCGGACAAGCGGCTGAGGGCTGAAGCCCGAAGACAAGCGACCGGGGAAGGATCTCCAAAAAGAAAAATGGGAGAGCGATCTGAAAGGCGTGGAAACCTCGAGAGATGTCGTCTAGGTCATCGCGTCCGAAGACGACGGCGTTACTCGCCCGACGTTTCACCATGCGGCCTCGATTGTCACGAGGTTGCGCGAAGTGCGAAGCGAAGCGATTCCCGGGGGAGTGGCAACAACCCACGAATGGAAGTCGAGGAGACCTCTGATAAGAGACAGCTCAGTATTGTGAGTTCCATAGGGCCTACGGACCTGCGTTATTGCATACATTTCGAGAGAAATAGAGTACTTGATGCGACGGACCTCAGCGCTTTATATCCCAATCGGATCGGGGAATCAAGCTTAGAACCGGGTTCGCGGCAACCACCACCTCGGCGACGGCGCCGGCACGACAATCCACTGGTGAAATCCGGGTAATCTCGGGAGGATTCGCGGGAGGAGAATCCGGCTCCGGCTGGGCGTGCGCAACATTAGATCAGCCCGGAGATAGCGGAAATTCAGCGATGTCTAAACCCCATGGCTTGACATCCATCCGTTCTCGACTCGAGATACGGAGAGGATGCCAACACCACATGGCGACCCCAGCGATGATTGTAGTTGTAGCCAGCGAAATAGTTCATCGGGTGCTAACCCGGCGGCGGGAGTTCGGTAGATATCATCTTCGTGGCCTTTGATAAAATGGGCATCGAAGGAAAAACTAAGAACCCGTCGACACACCTCTCAGGGATTCTCGGGGAAGAGTATTACCTCTAGGCTGATACGAATTGGGTACTCACGTTGGGAGATCCCATTACCCAATGACGGCTACTGGCGAGATTCCTCGTCGTAGATGCCGGAATGCGCTTATAACATGTTGTTAGGCGGTTCTCCGATCTGATAAAAGAAGCCATCCCTTAAATATCACATGATGATGAATTCCACATAGCGGGGGTAGGAATGGTTCGAGAGACGGCGAGTGGCTGAAGTGCTGCACCGGCCACATCCATGAAACAAAAAGCGGTCGACAACATATCGTGGAGCGAGCTCGACATGCGTGGCAGGTACTCACTCGACACGAGCCCTCGGAAAATGCTAGGCCGGTATTGTTGGATGATGACTACGAACATCCTACGCTATATCGGCTCCCAAACTAGCGGAAGACCTCAAAAACCACCTTATCCATTTTTTAAGACAAAACAGAGACGTCTTCGCATGGAATGAGGCCGGACATGGGAGAATTGATCTGTTAATCACCCGTAGATTGAACGTCAGCGATCCTTTAAGCGATCAAACAAAGGCTTGGCTCAGGAAAGCGAAAAAGCCATCGCGAAGAAGTGACATGAAACTCTTACGAGCGGGAGCGATCGGGGAAGTAGAATACCTGAATGGCTATAGCTAATGTCGTGCTCGTGAAGCCCGAAGCGAATGGCGACTCTGCGTCAACTTCCGCGACATGATAAGGCGTAAGGACGGAGTTTTCCCTCTGTAGCCGATCGACCTCATCGTAGATGCCACGCGGAGCCATGAACTCCTCGAGTTTTATGGATGCCTTCTCATTCTGACCCGGATTAGTATAGACCCGGGTGACCCGAAGGCGTCGTTCGTCACGGCGCGGGAACTATTGCTATCGTGTGATCTTGTTCGGACCAGCATGGGAGCTACATATCGGAGGTTGGTGAATCGGATGTTTCGGAACCGGAGTTAGGCACGGTGTAAGTGTACATAGATGACATGTTGGTAAAATCCCTCATTTGGGCTCCACATAGCCCGTATCCAGAGCGTTCGGTCTTGGCTTCTGACATGGCGAATCCGGCTAAATTGTGCCTTTGGAGTATCGGTAGGAAATTCCCTAGGTTTCATAGTCGACCATCGAGGAATTGAAGCAAATCCGGGCAGATAAAGGCGAGTACTCGCATGCCTTCGCCGTAGCGCAAAGGAAGTTCGGCGCGGCGGAAGGATTCTTGCCTTAAGCCCAGGTCGTATCCGAGGCCCAGTGATAAATGCCGGCCCTTTCTTCGAGTCCTGAAGGCCTTTCAATGGGATGCAAAGTGCGAGAGCATTTTCAGCCTTGAAAACATATTTAAGCTCCTTCTAGTAAGTCTGATGAAGGAGCTCTCCACCACTATGGCGGGTATCGGACTTCTCAACCGGTCTTTGTCCTCGTCGAAACGAGGGCGAATCTGACACCCGGTTTACTATTGCGGGAGCTTTGAGGAGCGGAGGGGAGAGATGCCCGAGGATGGAGAAGCGGTCGGCCTTGGTAGCGGCCCGGGCTTCAGCCCTTACTTCCCGGGCTCACCACCCATAGAAGTCCCGACGAATACGTAAAGGAGACCAAATGATGTATATGTGAAAATATGGTCAAAGGGAGTGAATGTGGTAAATACTCGAAAACTGATTTGAAACAAAAAGTAAGTATACTCAGCGGAAATGAAAAGTATTACCAACTTACTCGACCCCTTTCCCGCGAGTGCACGCGGGTCATCTGAGTAATAAAGTGGACTCTGGGGTCGGATGCTCGTACCACGAGGATTGGATTCTCCCAATTGGAATTTGATCCACTTCCGGTTACAAGGGCTCTTCACTATTTAGGCGATCAAATAGGATATGGAATAAAATCAATTTAATTGAAATAAAAACTGATTTAAAACTAATCTAAATCTACGAATAAACAACTACTTAATTAAAAGGTATGAAGAGTCGTTGGGATGGGGATAATTATTTACAAAGCAGTTTGCATTTCGCGAAAGCGCCTTGATTGTAAGTTGAATGCTTTAGATTTGTCCGAAGCAATGTAGTATAGTTTGGATTTCTCCATACACCATGCATTTCACTAGTTAGAGATCCATATTCCTTTTTCGGGACAAATGGGTCTAAATAGCTACTGTAAAGTTTAGCTTTCTTTAGATTTGATTGTTTTCTTTTTCAATGCTTCATGACCATTTCTTAGGATTGAAGAATTCTTGCCCCCGTAGACGGGATGTCTGAAGCCTTCTCCAATGTAATTGGTATCTGTCCTTCAAATCTAATAAAATTTTATATCTCCTTGATTAGATCTTTGCTAACGGGTTCGAGATCCTTTCATCCAGACTAAGGAAACCTCACGATTGACTAAATTGATACATCATCTAATTAATCCTCACATAGCGAGTAAATTAGTGATACATCGAGTAATTTTTCGAGTTCATTAGTTCGAATATTAGTCTAACATACCCTTAGAGATTCTAGCTCTTTACTCTCGGGAATCTCATCTGTGTCACTCGAGAGGGCCTCACAGTCAGGCAAAGATACGGCTCTTTTATTGGGTATAAGCTAATATTCGAGCCGATTCATTATATGAATAATACCAATTATATAAATTTAGTTTTCAAACCCACCCAAAATAAGCGAAAAACTACAAATCAGAGATATTCGACAATTAATCCCCACCTACAGAGGTGTTTAATGTTCCATTCTTGCAGATTCTAATCATCACCAATCAAGCAGTAAGAAAATGAAGAAGAAATCAAGAGGCAGAAGAGAGAAAAATCCGATTTGAGCTTCAATCTTCTCTTCAACAGTAAAGAAATTGAATATCTGAGTACAACACTAAAATCTCTTCAATAGAAATAAAAATCTGCTCTAAAACTATTCTAAGATCTATTAAAAATAAAAATCTGCAGCAAAAACTAAGAAAATGGAAATGGGTTTAGAGAAAACCCATGAGAAAGAGAGAAAATCCAGTTTTTAGCTTCAATCTTTCTTCACGAACCTTGCGAATGCGAATCTACGTTATCTGACCAGAAATCTCTTTAACGAAACAAAATGCGCTCTAAAATCTAAAACAAATCAATCTGAAGAAAAGCGGAAAAATGGCGGGTCACAGGGAGAAACCCCGAGAACCTCCGATACTTCATGCTGCCCTCTTTACCTAAAAACGAGTATATATATGGTCTGGGTGAAATGGGCTTGAGGGGTAGGTCGAAATATCGATTTTAAAACTTTAGGTTTTAACGGCGTTTAAGTGTGACCTGAGTCTTTTGTCGCGACACCATTTACGTCGCGACATCGTTCGCCATCCTTGATAATTTTGTCGCGGTAATTTCAGACCCGTATTTGGATTTTCTTACACGGCTTGTCGGGGCCGCTGCTTCTTCGTTTGAACCAGTTTGGGTGTGTGAGTGCTGGTTGGAAAGCTCTTTGAATGTAGAATGCATGCATGAGAGAATTTGAACCATTTGATGTTCCAAATGGAGTACGAGAAAAGATCATCTTTCGGTAGTGCCAGCTGTGAGACTCTCAGTTGACTCTTTCTTTTGGAATAAAATTGCTCATTTCTTGCCCGAATCATTTTGCTTTTATCAATAATCCTACAAAACCCAGTTTAGAGGAAATTTTATGAGTTTTACATGAATATGGATATAAAATGCACAAAATAGCATGTGAAATGGACTCAGAAAACATAGATGAGTTTTGCACTCATGGTAGATAGCGAGTGTTACATAAACCTTGAAGTCTCTAGAGTTGATGAAGTGGGCCATAGGCTAGAAGTGAGTTCGGCATCGGATACAAACCAAGCAGCGATAAAGGGGCGGGTCTTAGCCAGAGCTTCATCATGGAGTTCACCACGAGGCGGAACATGCTCGAAGCCGCTCAGCTTGACGAATGACACCAGATGCAGAAACTCTTTGTAGATGGAGGCGTCGAGAGCATAAGGAAGCGGAGGCTGATTACAATCTTGACCTCTGCGGGAGGAATAGACCGCCGAGTCGCGCACTCGTTCAGTTCGAGCCTTTCCCCAACAACGAGGCGAATATGAGAGCCCCGTCATAGCGAGGCCTCGTCTCGCTCATTCCACTTTGGAAATTGACCGGTAGAGGTGCAACGGCGACTCACCTTGTTTGGTAGTAGGAATGAATAGAAGACACTGCAGAGGTAAAGGGTGGAAGGATGATCCTGTATCTCAATTACAGTTTATTAAAAAGTTCATACGGGTTCGAGATCGGACATGTCCACAGGAGGGAGGGAGAACTCTGATGACGCCTTGGCAAGGTGTGGCCAGGCCTTCACTGGGAGGCTGGTGGGTGACTTTTGTCGAATGCTGGCGGGAGGCCTACATCGATCTCTCCGTGTGGAGGTTGCCTGGGTGGCGTCCGCCAGATTGGATGGGTTCATTGGATTGTGCGGGACGTCTACGGCCCGACCGAAGGAAGCCTTCGGCCATGTGGGACGAAGTGCGCGGGGTTCACTAATCGCGGGAAGCTGTCTGAGCGAGGTTTCTTCACACCCGATCACCGAGTGTATCGAGGGGAAAAGCATTGAATCGTGCTTGGAAGTTCATGAGGGTATATGTAAATCACATCGGGCTCGAGCCTTGAGCGGGAAAGGTCTTGAGACTAGGATACTATTGGCTACGCAATGCTCAGATGCAGATCTGGTAATCACCGAATTTGCGGGGAGCGTACCAGATCTCACGTCTCCCATCGGAACCTTTGACGTCAATCACAAGCCCTAGCCCTTCCAACAGTGGGGTTTGGACATACTGGGACCTTTGCCCCTTGGGAAGGGCCAATGTAAGTTCATCATCGTCGCAGTAGATTACTTCACCAAATGGGCGGGTAGAGGCCCTAGCCCACGATCACGGGACAAAGATACGCCCAGTTTTTGTGTGGCGAGGAGCTATCATATGCGGGGTTTGGTATCCCAGGCTGCGGTGTGTCGGACAAGCGGAAAACAGATTGGAACAGCGCGAATTAAGGGTTACGTGCAGGGCTCGGTGGAAATTACTACTCGTCCCGACATGTGATCTAGCGGTCGGTAGGGGAGTCATATCGAACCACTTGAGTGGCTTTAGGGCATGGGGTGGAAGATCTCATGGGAAAGTGGGTAGGAGATACCTCCCAGGGTGCATGGGAAGCACGGGACGACATAGAAGTCAGCCACCGGAAACCCTGTTCACCCCCCAGCCGCCCGGCACGGAAGCGGTAGCCTGTCGAGACCGGACTAAAATCCCGAGATCGAATTAGCGGCGAGTGGAGCCGCAGTAGCGGGAGCTCCGTCCCCAGAATTTGGATCTCTTAGATGAAAAATGCGAGCAAGTTCTAAAGCATTATGGGAGAGTACGAAAGAGGCGACGAGGTACTCTGACGAAGAATCGAGCCAGGTATATGCCGGGTGATGCGGTCTTAAAACTGCCGGCGAGGAAGAATCGACCCATGGAAAATTGGGCTGACTAGGAAGGCCCTTACAGCCGTATCTCGAGTCGTCGGACCCGGGGGCAATTCACGAGCTCCGAACGGAGGAGGAAAAATTTTTACAGCATGCCTGGAATGCGGAACATCTTAAAAAGCGTTTTTATAAGTAGACCTTGGTTTGTAATCTTAAATGGAGATTTACCCAATTTTGGAGTTAACGGTCGACCGTTTGCGGTTATTTTGTTAAGGCGTCTAAATGACTCATTCGTATAAATGCTCGGAAAGATTACGTGCAATGAATGAGTCGACTCACTTGAACATAAAGAAAAGTCTCTCTTTTGTCAATCAGTTACATTGAGTTCTGATTAGTGGTGTCAACGATTACATCTTGGAAGCATTCGGTACAGCGGAGTTCTTATTTAAAAAAACTTTAGGAAGAAAAAGGAAAAGAAGATGGAAGACCGAGAAAGGTGGAAAAGAGGAGAAAGAAGAAAAGGAGGGATGGAAGGAGTTTGTGCGGAAGAAACAAGGGGAGAATGAGAGGTGGAAGAAAGATGAAAAGAAGGAGAAGGAGGTAAGGAGAAAAGGAAGAAGAAGAGCAGAAAATGGAGAAGGCGGCCTTGAAATGCATCGCCCTCTCGGCGCATTCCTAGCATAGAGCTGGGAATAACATGACTCCCGTAAAGGGAGGCCCAGGGAAAACCCGCGACTCACGAGGCGTAAGTCGAGCGGGGCGAACGAATCTTCGGGTGATCCCGGCAAAACTGACCGGACTTGGCAGCCGTCTTCGCCCAGTTTCGGTTACGCGGAAGAAGCCCGAGAATATCTGAAATATAAACTTCTACTTGATAGGCGCCATTTATAAGAAGGCAAGCACTTTCAAAAGTCACGAAACGTTCCCAAAATCTCCATAAATCAGCATTAAAGGCGTTCACACCTTTCGAGAAAATCGAAATTCGAATGGCGCTTCAGCGGATCCATTTTAGCGAGTTCGTCATCTTGAATCGAGTCCATTGCACGAGGGGAGTCGGACCATTTCGAGCTACATCGCCACTTGGCCCACGGCGCCGGGCCAATGACTCACTTTGGCGAGTTAAATTACACTTTGCATAGGTCACACTACGGTCGGATCAGTTAGGCTACATCGCGCCGTGTGACGCCGGAGCCGCGATTTCGCTTTGGCGAGTTCGTCTACCTGCCGCGGAGTCACGCTACGCGAAGTCGGATCATTTCGGCGACATCGCCGCCGGCCCGCGGTGCAATCGCGCCCAGATTCAGTCGGACAGATTAAGCGAATCACGGCCGTTTGAGTGCGAAAATATATAATTGGACTCTTTACTTTTTTCGTTTTTTGAAGCAACATACACATTATGGGTATACGAATTAATTTTGTAATAACCAAGCGTCATTTATATATACAAAGGAACTACCATCGGAGTGGTATCCATTAAAATCTCTACACATATGTTAAGTCCCAATTACTTATACAAATACTTATACATATACATATTTAATACGAGCATCGAGAGGTCGCGGAGAAAGCAGTCTTTGGTGAGCACCTATCTACGAATGGCAATATTGGTGTGGAATGTCTGTCCTCTTTATCTCTCTTATTTACCTACACGGATTGAACACCCATGCTAAACTTAGCGCTTAGTGAGACATATAGACGATAACTTGACGAATAACGATAATCGCCGTCGATATCTTTTTTGCTTTTACTTTTACTTATGCATATAACAAAGTACATTCTTATGTGACTTCTAACTCATCTCATATTATACATGTAGATTTTACTCTGTTCGATTTCCTATCATCATCTTGTTCATATTATTACTTCCTGTGTCATGTCTTTACGAGGTTGCGCTCATATCTACTACATGTATGTCGAATCGAATCATATTAGTAACTTATAAGCATACGTGGCAATTCAAAACAAATCAAGTCATATCAATTTCATACAGGTTCATCGGACTAACCAATACATATTAGACTCTTATCACTATACGACGAAGCCATTAATCAACTCCCTTTAGAATTACGTTTCATGATCCAGGGATGCCCGTTTAAAACATTTTGTTTCGTTATATTAAATTTTCAGTTTCAAAGTGTGCGACGAATCCACGACTTGACCGTTCTTCGGTTATTTGGAGCAGTTTACTCGACGTTTTCTATCGAAAAACATTTATTTTGTCTTATTAAAAATTTTATTTTCAAAGTGTAAGTGACCCCGAATATGAGCTTGACGGGTTGGCGGATCAAGTTTGGGCAGTTTCAGAGCATTTTCAATTATCTTTCCAAAAACATGTGTTGATTATGTTCTTCCATTTTAGACCTTTTTAGTGCTTGAAAACACTTCTTTTCGAGCGATCCACATGACATTTACAAAATAATGCCTTTTTATCCACGTAAACTCATGCTATTCATTTTCGCATGCTTTCATTTTACACATCATTTATCATATCACAACATGCATTTTCAATGCAATAATTCAATTCACAATTCAATTTATGGGATTTAAGCATACACATAAAATCCATTTACTCGTCATTGGCCGGTTCTTTCACTTTGGTATTCTAATTCACATTTATAGCGGATTCCGTTTAATGAATCCGCCCTTATTATCATTCATTAATGTGCATACATTTACAAATTAGGTCTCCATCATGGCGGATCTTTGTTTGGTGCACCCCAGACATGGTATTATGTCGGTTCTCCCATCATGACGGATCTGCGTTGGTGCATCCCAGGCACGTGATATCACTGTCGGTTCTCCCATCATAGCGGATCTTAGTTTGGTGCACTCCCAGAGCACGTGGTACATCACTTGTCGGTTCTCCCCTCATGACGGATGCCGTTTGATGCATCAGGCCGTGGTATCCTTGACCGGTTCTCCATCATGGCCAGTTCTGCGTTTGGTGCATCTCGACACGATGGTATCGCCAAATGCCCCCCTACGCCATCAGGCCAGGATCTGGGTGGTGCATCACACTTGAGTGGGACATTTCTTCAATGCCATACACCATCATGGATCTTGGAATTAGTTGCATCCAGCGAGTGGGACATTGGAAAATTTAGGTACCTTTATGGCGGATCTTAGTTTTGTGCATCCGTCGAGCGGTTCATTCGATATATCAATTGAATTCACATTTATAGCCAGTTGGATTCTGAATCCAGTCTTTATTATCATTCATTATCATTTAGTTTTCAAATATCACATTTCAATTCCATATTCACTTTCGTATTCACATTTGCCAGCGGTTAGTTTGATGAATCCCGTCCTTATTATCGTTCACCTTCATTCGGTTTTTAAATATCACATTTCAATTCCACAATCATTTTCGTATTATCTTTTCAAAGATATACTCAATCTATGTACTTATTTCATAAACTCATTCACGTACTCATTTCATATGCTCATTCATATATTCATTCACATATTCATTCATGTGCTCATTTCATATACTTATTCACATATTCCATTCACGTATACTCATTTATGTATACTCATTCATAAATACTCATTCACGCGTATTCATTCACGTATACTCATTCCATGTATACTCATTCATAAATTCATTTACGTATACTTATTCACGTATACTCATTCATACACTCACATCCATTTTCATTCATGTATCTTGATTCATATACTCATTCATAAATTCATTTCGTATACTTATTCACGTATACTCATTCATACACTCATCCACATTTTCCTTTCATGTATACTCATTCATGTATACTCATTCCTTAAATTCATTTACGTATACTTATTCCACGTATACTCATTCATACACACTCATTCACATATTCATTCATGTATACTCATTCATAAATTCATTTCGTATACTTATTCACGTATACTCATTCATACACTCATCCACATTTTCATTCATGTATACTCATTCATAAATTCATTCACGTATACTTATTCACGTATACTCATTCATACACTCATTCACATATTCATTCATGTATACTCATTCATAAATTCATTTCACGTATCTTCGTTCACGTATACTCCTATCATTTGTTATCGTTTTACGGTTATATGTGATAATAATCATGTATCATAACCACATTATGTGTTCATGACATATTGCCTCTCATGTTCACAATCATGTTTCAATTCATTTTTTCATTTTCATTTTCATAATCATTTTCATGTTTCATGAACACATCTTTACATTTTCATTTCTACATTTTCCTTGTTTCGTACCTATTACATGTGGCGCTTCATATTCTTGTGAAGTATGATGTATGTGGAATCACACCTCATTCATATATTCTTATTCCTCTATGAATCTAATTTACTTAGGAAGTGGAATCAATCAATCGGATCATCAAACTAAAGTTATGGCGTTTTCATGCCAGCTAGTCGAGTTTAGGATTACACTAGAACAGTTCGTAGTACTAATTTTTCCGGGATCCTAACTTCATGTTTGACTCTAGGTCATTGTATTATTTTAAAGATAAGGTGCTAAGGGGTTCTATTCAATTGGAATCACCCGAATTCGAACCTTAGAAACTCAAGAGAGGATGCAAATAAAACAACCGGGGACTACTCTATGTTCAAAGAAATTTGGAACCAGGGTGGCTTGCACATGGCCCCACTTTGGTGTTTGATTTTGCAGGCTACGGGATAGAATTGGCGAGTGCCTATTCTTTAAGTTTGTTCTCCTTGAAGTCTATTTTTACGTAGCCACTTGAATCACTCAAATCGGATAAGAAATGAGCAAGTTATGGCCCAAAATCAGCTAATTCGGCGGGAGGCTTGACGGGGTGTACACCTTGCACTAATGTCTTAGGTACACATTGGCCAAAATGACGAGAACACAGGTGTCTTAGGTACATGTTCATAATCTTAGGTACATCACCCGAGGAATGCCCGAATGTGTCTTTTTCTCATACTTTGTTTTGATACCCACGTCAACCTTATACTCCATAAACACCTCGAAGCCATTCCAAATTCATCTTATAACATCAATTTTACTTAATTCTTCTTCCGAATACTTTCTCTTATTTCAAAAATCCTTCATGAATTACTCTCAAACCCACTCGATATGGTTTATGATCCATACACAGCAATCATAAGGTTAGTTAGGGTTTGTTCTGAGAAACCACTAACTCATTTACTTATAATGTAACCATGAATCCCACCCCTTCTCGGAAGGATTCACATTTTCTTATTGCCATTTTAGAGGTTTTGCTAATCCTAATTTCCGTACATCTTTGGTTAGGATGAAATCTAACAAACCCTAGGATTTAGGTACATGAATAACCATTAACCAAACAAAACCAAGGATCCATACCAAAAATCCAAGTTCCATACTCAAGGTTAGTAGTTCCATACCTTGTTGGCTTGATCTTGGCTCCTCCATCTTGTTCCTCTTCCTCTTCTCTTCTCCTCCTCCTTCACGATTTTTTTCTCCCTTCAAATGGGAGACCAACTTTGGTCTTTTAAAACCATGTTTGCTGCTAAGACCATGTTGGCATTTCAAATAAAACCCATTTTGGGTTAACTTTCTTTATTTGCTTTTTAAGCCCATAACTCCCTTGTTTATAATTAAATTTTCCTTTATTTCATTTGTACCAGATCTTCTTAATCCATGTCTTTTGGCCCCCTTTTTTAGATAATTACAATTTTAATCCTTAAGTTTCAGCAACTTTTGAGTCTCGTTTAGTGGTTAAAAGTTCAACTCCACGAGAACAATCAAATTACTCTTACAAAATACCTAAACAAATTCGGAGTAATCTTGGGGGTAGCATGTTCGAGGTGTCCACGGCGCGAGGAGCGGTGACTCACTTTGAGTTCGTGCACTGCGCACCGGAGTCACGCTGCGAGGAGTCATATCGGCTCGAGGCTACATCGCCTTCACTTAGAAGCCCACATTTGCCGGGCCAATGGCTCACTTTGGCGAGTTCGTCTACTGCATAGGTCACGCTACGGTCGGATTAACTCAAGCTACATCTCGCCGCTCGGCCACAGTGCGAGCCAGTGACTCACTTTGACGAGATTCGTCTACTCTCACTTGCAATTCACGCTATCGAGGAGTCGGTCGGCTTCGAGGCTACGCCGCCTCGGCCCGCAGCGCCCGGGCCCGGTGACTCACTTTGACTAGTTTATTACGCGCACGAGTCCGCGTACACGAAGTCGGATCGGCTCGGGCTACATCGCCGGCTCGACCCACGGCTCGGGCCAGCGCGGCTCACTTTGGCGAGATTCGTCTACTGCGCACAGGTCGCTACGAAGTCGGTCATTTCGGGCTACATCACCACTCGGCCCGCGGCGCTGGAGCGGCGCCACTTTGGCGAGGATTCGTCTGCTGCGCCCCGAGGTCACGCTACGAGGAGTGGACCGGCTGGGGACTACATCGCCCGCTCGGCCACGAGGCCGGGCCCGGCCGGCTCACGCGGCGAGTTAGTCACCACTGCGCGCGGTCGCTACGGTCGGATCGGCTCGAGCTACATCGCCACTCGTATGGCGGGAGCCCGGCGCGGCACCCGAATATACCACCAGCGGAGTTTTTCGACATGTTTAGGGTATTTTGTAGCATAATTTGAATGTTTCGTGAGTTAAATGCGAGGGGAAACATGGAAGCAAGACTTAGGAAATTTACAAGACTTAAGGACAGAATTGTAATTTTCCAAAAAGGGGCTTAAAAGTCATAATTTGAAAAGACATGGGCTGAAATACAATTCCCCCAGGAACTTGGAATACAAATAGTCAAACATGGAGAGGACACAATAAAAGGAAAAATTTAGTATAAGAAAATGAGAGATCAAAAATGTCTCATTTTTTGGTCTCACATTGAAGCTCACGCGTGAAGGCGAAGGGAAGAAAGAGAAGAAGGAAGAGGAGGAGCAGGCTGTGGAATTTTGGCTGTGGATTCTACGATTTTTGTATGGAAATTATGGATTCTAGCATGAGGTTTACGTCTGGTGCCGGGTATGGATTGCTAGGGTTTCATTTGGACATTAATTTGGTTCCCTTCTCTAGGGTTTTGTTAGGCAAACAATCTAACTCTAGATTTAAGGGAAGTTTGGTTGAAAAGCCCTAGTTGATAAGGAGTAGATATGGAATCCTTCACAATTCCAAGGTTTTGTAGAATTGGGTTAATTTTGGTATGAATCCTAGGATTCTTTAGCAAATTAAAAGTGTTTGTGGAGTTGTTGGGGAGGATGTTAGTTTTGATGAAGGATTGCATTATGAGTGATATATGGATGAAGTGCATGAAAAATGGGGAGAAAACACACATTACGGGCATTTCGGATTTGACATGTCTGCAGAGTACACCTTTAACATGTACCCGATGCGTCTTGGAGTTCTAGTCATTTTGGCCAACATGTCTTTGGTACATGTTAGACATGTATCGGTACACGCATTGTTTTCCTATTTCAGCCAGGTTTCGTATTTTAGCCCGTAAGCTGTCGTTTAACTTTATCGGGTTGAGTGATTCAGAGTGGCTAATTAAAATAGACTTGAGAAAACCAAACATATAGAAATAGATACCTCATATTCTGAATCTAAGTGGCCCAAAAATTACTCAAGGTGGGGCCATGTGTAAGCAAATTCACGCATCGGTTGATCATGGTAGTGATGATTTGTTTGGATGTATCTTGGTCCGGTGTTCCGAAGTGGATGATTCCAGTTGGAATAGAACCCTTAGCACCTTAACTTTAAAGGAGTAAAAAGAACCAGTGTCAAATATGGAGTCAAGGCACTGGAAAATGAGTATTTTAAACTGTTCCTCGGGTAAAATCGTTAAATTGACTAGTTTGGCGCCAGTATAACTTTGGATTTGGATTATCCAATTTGAATGATTCGATTTCTAAATAAAAAATAGATTCATAGAGGACTAGAATACATGGTGATGTGTAGAATACATAGGCATTATACGGTACAAGTATATGAAATGCCATATGTAATAGTAACGTGAAAAATATATAGGAAATGCAATGCATAGATGTGTTCATGAAACAATATCCCGATATGTAATATGGCCCCGTGGGACCCCTTGCAGGCAGAGCCACGTTTGGATCAGACGTCAGGGATCATAGCTAAAATCATTTCCCGATCACTCAAAATCATGTCTTTGCGTAGCGATTACAAAAATTTGGGCAGCCCATAAACATTTAACAAAATACATTTAACTTTAACAAAATACATTCTGATGATAAGGCATTCGAGGCCTTTTCAAAATGATTTACAAAAATAGATGTTCGAGTTCAAATTGTTTTTACAAAATATCTATCGAGAAAACATGGAATGAATGCACATGTCGAGACATACTCCCGAAATTTCCTTCTTTATGACTCGCTCCTCGATCTTGGAGTAAAGCTTTCGATCATTTTATCATCATTTCGGTACTGCGCATTGGTAAACAATACGCTAAGCATTTTCATGCTTAGTGGTTCTATACAAATCCATTCCTCAGTTTCGGTTTAAATCAAATTATGCAATTTAACAGTTCAAAACTTTCAAACCATTATGGATGATCAATATAAATACAATACATATACTTGTTTTATATACAATCAGTTATGGTTCGTTGATCATCCCAAAAATACACTTTCATATTCAATATTTCGCAATCTCAATCAATTCAGTGTACTCACAAATTAAGTTAGGTTAATTCAATTCGAGTTAAAAAACAATTCGATTACGAGAAAATCGAATTCGATTTATGCGCTTGCTTGAATTTAGCACATGTCTTGATATCACGGGATATCGAGTCACCAGACTTAGTCCGGGGCTGCCGGTAGGTATCAAATGGTTTTATAACCTGGTCACGGTCCCGCTGGGCTGCTGGCCCGGTTATAAACAATCAAATAGTGAACACTTCTGTCGGTCGGTGAAATTTGTTATTCGGGTGACACGCATCAATCTATGGATTAGCGATGCGCTATTTGACCATATTGGTATACCAATTTATCCTTAATCACGAAATAAGCGGTTAACATTCTATTAAGAGGCGTTCAAATCCTTTATAGCAAAATATAGTACAATATGCGCTTATATAAATATTTATTTTCAATAATCATGCAATTTTATATCTGAGCATTTCCACAATCACTTTTCTCAAATCAATTAAATAAATTCAATATGCTTTTAAGAACAAACATGCAAAAGGCTTGAAACGAGGAATAGAGTCGGTAGAACAAACCCCGAAAATCTTTGCACTTTGATTCAATCTGGAATCTCAATCTCGATTTAGCTTTCCTCTTCGTCAGGTCCACATTCCAAAACCATTAAAGAACAATAGACCGTGCGTACTAGTAGTTTTAGTTAGGATTGATTTTCAGAGATTAATATGATTTCCAAATTCAACAGCTATATAGATGGATTCTTGACTCAATGGGCTTTCCATAGAGTCCGAATACGAATCGAGTTCGGACGAAGGGTATGACCTTCGAAGTTGGAGGTCATACGCGGTCAAATCCTGGCCCGACGAGCTGACTGACCTGGACGAGAGCTCGATCTGTCACCTTGGTCAAACATCTTCTATCCTCCTCAGGCATATGAATGAATTCTTGACTCAATGGGCTTTCCATAGAGTCCAAGAACACCCAAAACGGAGTTCGGACGAAGGAGTTATGACCTTCCGAAGTTGGAGGTCATGCGGTCAAATCCTGAGCCCACGACGAGCTGACCTGACCTGGACGGCTCGATCTATCACCTCGTCAAACATATTCTATCCTCCTCCAGGAATATGAATGTATTCTTGACTCAATGGGCTTTCCATGAGTCGAGAATGCACCGGATCGAGTTCGGACGAAGGAGATATGACCTTCCGAAGTTGGAGGTCGTGCGTAGTCAACCCAGACGAGCTGACCTGAACTGGACGAGCTCGATATAACACCTCGGTCTGACATCTAATATACTCCTCAGGAATGGATATTGTGTCAATGGGCTTTCCATAGGGGTCAAGAATACCTGCCAAATCGGATTCAAGCGAAGAATATGACCTTAGAGTTGGAGGTCATGCGTAGTCAACCCAGACGAGCTGACCTGAACTGACGAGCTGACCTGACCTGGACGAGCTTGATTTAACACCTTGGTCTGACATCTAATATCCTCCTAAGGCATATGGATGGATTCTTGACTCAATGGGCTTTCCATAGAGTCCAAGAACACCCAAATCGGAGTTCAAACGAAGAAGATATGACCTTCCGAAGTTGGAGGTCATGTGTAGTCAACCCGGACAGCGACTGAGCTGGTAACCTGATGACCTGGACGAGCTCTATCTAACACCTTGGTCTGACATCCTAATATCCTCCTTAGAGCATACTTATGAATGTATTATTGACTCAATGGGCTTTCCATAGAGTCCGAAGACGCAATCGGGTTCGGACGGAAGTTATGACCTTAAGTTGGAGTCATCGTGAGTGGTCGACAGGTGACCTCAGGCGGACAGGGCGAGCTCTATAGGATATTTGGGCTCTTCGGGACAGATACAGTGACCGCCCTCTGGATGGGGTGCAGCGACCTACAATTGCATGACCTCTATGGGTGAACTCGCTGCATTTAGTGACCAATTAGAAAGACCATAACTTAATCTCTGAATCCAAGTGAGAAATTCAAAAGCTAACATCGAGTTCATTGATGTAGGTACAATTTCTGAGAAGGACTTACTGCCAAATTCCACTTTATTTCTTACTCAAAGCCGTTCAAAGTCCGGCTAGTTGACCGAATTAGCGGAAGCCGGCGAGCCAGTTTAAGCTGGGGTGACCTCGATAAAAGGACTATAACTTAGTCTACAGAGGTCGAGGTGGGAGATTCAAAAAGCCTAACATTAAGTTCATGGATGTGGCTACAACTTACCAGAAGGACTCACTACCCGATTCTCTTTATTTCTTACCCAAAATTCAGCTCTAAGGTCCGTCTAATGTGCACTATCACAATGTGGCAACTTAGGGTAGAAAATGACCAAAGTAGGGGAAGACCTACCTCTTGGAGTTTGTCGAAACTCCCCGATTCCGGTCACTACTTGTGGCTCTTGTCACGAGGAAGGACTTTCCCTCTTGCTTGCACCAGAGCCTATGGCCGTCGTTAGGAAATCTAGAGAGAAGTGAGAGGCTTCTCACTCTAAATACCTCCATTTTTTCTCTGTTTTCCTTTTCTTATGAATCACTCATCATTTTAAAAAGGAAACTTCCTCCTACTTTCCTACATGCCACATGCCATTTCCTTGATTTTTCTTCTTTTTCTTTATTTCTTTTTATATTTAGGTCCCTCCATTTCTCAGTATTTTCATTTTAAGTCTCTATTTTTCACTTAGACATATAAACCCCATTTACAATTGGCCCTTAGGTCCGCGTTTTAATTTATATTTTCTCTTTTTCACTTGGGTTTATTTCGATTCAATAATCATTTAATCAATATTCGTCTAACAATTCGAGAAAAATACGGTAGTGATTATACGAATATATAATAGAATTTTATTATAAAAATTCCGAGGTATTTTGGCGTTACAACTCTCCCCACTTAAAAAATTTAGTCCTCGAAATTACCTTATTCAAACGATTCTGGAATGTGTTCTTTGTCGTTTCCTCACTTTCCCAGTGGCTAGCCCGGTCTTATGGTTTCTCCACAGCACTTTGACTACAGCGGAATCTTCTTGTTAGTAATTCTTTCTCACTTCGAGCCAAAATCTTCTGGCTCTTCTTCATCTGTCAATCAGGCGCAATTCAATTGTCTCAGAAGAGACTACATGTGCCAGATGCGATCGGTACCTCAGTGGCATGGACACATGAAATACATTGTGGATCTTTTTCAAGTCGGAGGTAATGCTAATCTATATGCCCACTTTGGACCCACTTTTCAATCAGCACGCAGGGCGGCCATCACAGGGCTCTCGACTTGCCCTTTTTCCCCGAATCTCATCACCTTCTTCCGAGAGATACTTTCAAAACACTTTTCGCCGATCTCATATCAGTCATCTTTTCTTTTCATGTCGGCATATGATTTTTGTCTATCGGTGGCCACCTTGATCTTTCTGTCATTTTTCGCTTTTCTTGATCCTCACATGTATCAAGTCGAGGGGCCAATTACTTTCCTTCGCTCAATTAGTCAACCACGATGGTGTTCTATTTTTCTCCCATATAAAGACTCATAAGGCGCCATTCACGATACTTGATTGGAAGCTGTTGACAATACCTGAAATTCAACTAAAGCAATGTGTCGATCCAGCTACCTGAGGTGATCACCGCGACTCCTTAACATATCTTCAGAATGCAGGATCACTCTCGAGATTGTCCATCAGTTTGTGGGTGGAGCCTTTGTGCGAAGTCGGTCCAGTGCCCAAGCCTCTTACGATTTTCCCAATCTCGCAGTAAACCTCGGATCTCGATGCGAAATAAATGGATCTGGGAATCCCATGTAGCACGAACTATTTCCTTGATATACATCTCACGCTAGCTTGTCGAGTGAATGGCGGTTCTCCTTGAAGCGGAAGTGAGGCGGCTTGAGGTGATCGGTCTACGATGAGGCGAGTCATGCCTTCTCCTGTCGGTGGTAACTGACCACCAAATCCATGATGATTCGGTCCATTTCCACTCCGGTATTTTAATGAGAACGCAGTAATCCGAAGGAACTTGATGCTGCCTTTACTCTTTATTTTAGCTTAGTTACATATTCGACATCTCTTCATCTGGACCACAGAATGACATTTTAAGAGCTCGATACATCTTTGTGCTACCCGGGATGGTGCTTAAGATCCACTATGTGCCTCTTTTCGGTATGGATTTCCTGATTCCATTACAATGGGTACACAAACCCGATCCTTATAATCTGAAACTCCATTTTCGTTCCTTTGTGAACTCGGTTTCTTTACCATTTCAATCGATTTATGTTAGCGGCGATTTTCTCATCTTTCTTTTTGTGCCTCTAGCACTCGATTCAACAAACTTCGGTCTTGCTATCGACTGACCACTCCGGTACCATCGTCATATAATGACAAATGGGCATCTGACGCTTTCGAAGCGTTAGTATTGACTCTATTCAAAGCGTCAGAGCCACTACATTGGCCTTTCGGGTGATAGTAATCAGTCATAATCTTTATCGATTCCATCCATCTCAGATTTGCCTCAAGTTAAGCTCTATTTGTGAGACGAAATACTTAAGGCTCTTATGATCGGTGCTAGATGAAACACTTCTCTCATCTGGAAATAATGTCTCCAAATTTTGTTGCAAATACAATTAGGCTAATTCGAATCATGCGTGGGGTAGTTCCTTTCATGCGGCTTCAACTGTACCCTCTTGCATTAGGACACATCCAAGTCCATTTAGCGACGCATCACTAAAATCACACATATTCTCTGGCCGGTCGGTTGAGGTAAACAGGAGCCTCGGTTAGAATGCTTTCAACTTATCAAAACTTCTTTGACATTTTCCTCCATTCATACTTTACATTTTTTAAGGAGCAATCTCGTCGCCAGTACGCGGTCATGAAAACCTTAACAGTCTTACGCCCAGTATCACGCTGAGTCGAGGAAACTACGCACTCCCTGCTCTTTACATTTCTAGGTGGCTTTTGTTAAGATTGGACCAAAAGACATATACAGAATTTATGACAACACCAAGGACTATTGTCTAATCCCGACAATAATGCCATGAAACTTGTTAATTATATTTCTTTGCAATTATCGCGATTAAAAATGGTTTTCCGCCCAAAATGGATAAATTTCTTCTGGTTTCAGTGTTAGTGATACACGCAGTGCAGGTGACCGCAAATAAAGTGGATTTTAGTCCGGATATCGATCCCAGCGAGATCTACGAGAATTTTCGATCAACTACCACATTTCTCGAGGCTGCATACTATTTGGACTATGATAGACAATTTGAATCAGTTTTGAAAGCCTTAAAATAATGAAAACTAAAAAGAATTGAATTAATAACAAATGAATTGAATATTGAAATAATGAAATGACAAATTTAGATTGAACAGTTATCTATAAAGGGGACATTGAAAATAAAGCTATTGTGAAGAATCAATTCCTACAGCTTGTCTTTGTATTTTTGCTACGAACCCGCAGTTTTAAAACTAGTCCAAGGAATATGGTAGTGCGGCTGGATCTCTCCAAACTGCATTCATCATCTCACCTTCAACTGTTTCTCTCGAATACGATTGGGCTAGATATACTCTCTGCTAATCTGGGTAACATTTTAAGGTATTTTCTTTCTGATACTTCCATACCCATAACATGAATTTACATGAAACCTTAGCTCTAAATAGTCATTGCATGGGTTTACCTCTAGCAGTTTCGTCATAAAATTAAAACAACATCTTTTCCTTGATTAGATTCTTGCTAACCCTGGGTTAGATTCACTATTAATTGAGGCGAACTCTCTGCATGCTTAAATTGATAACTGCTCGACTTATTCCTGGGTTCAAGTGAGAAGAGGATGTATCGATATAATTACGAGCACATTAGATCGTGTCCTCAGGGTTCGCATACCTTCGAGAAATTGTTCACTACTCTCAGGAATGCCTTCTCTGTGTCACTCGGAGGGCCTCCTGGAAATCGAGCTTGAAGCGATCCAGTTATGGGTATGGGAGGCGATGTTGAGGTTGATTCCACAAAATAAACAAAACCTGACAAGTGAATTTACAATGAGTTAGAAATCGATGAATAAATTCTGCGGGAAAGATAATTTTGACAATGAGTCATTTCAATGGAAGAATTTGGGTTTCTAAATCTTGGATTACACCCATTACATTAGCTTCTTGTCGAAAACCACGTAAATCGGAAACGTAGTTCGAAATCAAAAGGGTATGCAGAATTCAAACAACCAGACAGTAATTTGAAGAAATATAAATCTGCATTTAGCTAAAACTTTAACAGCTAACGTTCAAATCCAAATTTAAAACAAAAATACGAACTAATCTAAAATAAAAATAAAAAAAGAAAGAAAAGAAAATTAAATACGGGAGCGCCGGCCAGCCCGGATCTCTCTTTCAAGTCGCGAGGCTGCGTTCCGCCCGAGTCGCGGTACATATTTATAGGGTTTTGGAAGTTGGGCTAATTTCGATGCACCTCTTTTTTGGACCAGGTTAAGCGGCCGGTTGGTCGTTGATGTCGCGACATCGATTCTTTATCGCGACCTCAGTTGTCTCGATCTTTGTCGCGAGAAGCCTTTGTTTGGTCGACATGTCTTTGGTGGGCGATCTTCGCGACGGCTTGATCTGTCGCGACCTCTCCTCTTTGGAGGCGGTATGCGGCGGCTTCGCACGACCAGCGACCTTACCTCTTTTGTATTTGATGTCGTATTGTTTAATGATATCGTGACCTCGAGTCTTTCGCCCGATTGATGTCGCGGCGACCAGTGTTGTCGCGACCTTCGCACTCTCTTACAAGCGTTTAGCCAGCGGCCGTGAATGATGTCGCGACTTCCCTTCCTACGTGTAGTTGATGTATCGCGACGGCAGTCTTATCGTACCTTCTTTTAGTGCAAGCGTGTCGCGACCATTTGAATGATGTCGCGACCTTCTCTCTTTGGCGATGATGTCGCGCCTTAGTTTCCTTGCAGGCGATGTAAACGCCTGGTCGGTGTTGATGTCGTGGCGCATCCGGATGTCGCGACATGCGTGTTCGATCCCGATTGTTTATCTTACGTCGACTTCTTTTTTGGTGAAGCCATGACCTCATTCAATCAGCATGCGGGTTTGAATTACATCCATGACACTTTGAATGATGTCGCAACATCATGTATTCTTCTTCATCAATTCCTGGTTGCTTGACTTTGAGTTTCTTTCACGCCCATCTCGTTTTGTCTTCAATTACGCTTCATTTGCGACTGGAGCTTTGTAGTTGCAACCTTAATATGTATTTCGATTCTTGTAAAGGCTTCCGCGACATCAAATCCTTTAATCCTTTTCTTTCTTCGCTGCGATTTCCTTCCTTGATTATCGGTCTTGCTGACCACGATACACTCCTTTTCTTGCTATGATTACGCTTTCTTTTGAATTCCACTGCACGGCCGGTTGGTGAAATATTCCATATTCCGCACATAAATCGACCTTTTTTTAGAATAAAATAAATCATAAAAATGGTGAAAATAGATGGCTTTTAAAGACATCGAACTTACGAGCTTAAAATTTTGCTTGTCCTCGAAGCGAAAAAAGATTGTTTGTCCTCGAACAAAGGACATTTTACATTTTGTTACTTGATACTTTCTCATGCTCTTACGTTCGGGAATTAAGAATATCCTTATTATTTCAAATTTCAGTTTTTATGCAGAAGCGAGCATAGTATACTTCTATTAAATTTCTTGATAAACTAATGTATTTAAACGATTTATTTAACAAGTCTTGTTACGTGTGTGTGTGCAGTCTTTAATCCTTTGCAACTTCATGTTGGTTAGTTAATCTTAAGGAGTTTTCTTAGATTTGTTTATCAAAGTCCCATATGCTTGTTTTTCTTATTGATCTCCCACTAATGTAGGTAAATTCAACTTTCGAATCAATGAGGTGCACCCGAGCTTGTAATGTTGGGCTTAGGTAGTGGGTAGATAAATGAAAATTTAGGTTGTAAGTACCAGGTTTCCATCTTGTCTATACATTGTTTCTCAACTTTATTCCTTTTTCTTCTTTGTTCCTTTCGATTCTCCTTAATCTTAGGTGATTCTTCTTTGAATTCTTTTATGGAATTTCTACTTCCATATGTACTTTTTATTTCAGCAAATTCTTTTGTATTTCGGCTCTTTTACTTTTATTTTAAAGATTTGGAATGAGTGCAATGTTTTGTCTTCTTGGGCTTTACATTACTCTTAGGGAACTTTGGGCTAGCGACTCCACGTACCGGTTGGCATTAGAATTTACTAGGTGTTAAAACACCCCCCTCTGAGCTTAATTGTTGAGGAAATGGGCGCAAAGATTAAAACTTATTCCTTATTTCACTAGCCTCTGCCTTTTACTTCTTCAGTCCCTTTCTGTCAAAATTTGGGGAATAATATTCCCGAACTTTGTTCTTTCTTTATACTAAACTTTTAAAACTAGAAGCTGGATAATTTGGGTTCTTTGCTGCGGGTTTATTGCACGGAAGAATCTCGATTTCAATTAATAGCATTTATTGAAGAAATAAGGCTTATTTAGCTCAAATCGGGAACTTAAAGAATATCTTTGACATATTTTGAGGAATTAATTTGAAAAAGGCTCAAGGCGCCAAGGATGACCTCATCATTTCTGTTGGTTGTTTCCACAAGTTCGCCTCGTCCCGATGTCAGACAGTTACAGGGCGTGAACTCTAAATCCACGAATTCCCGGAAGATATTCCTAATTCTATTAAAGTTTCATAAGTTTTGTTGACCAATGTGTATTATTTCTTCAAGACTCCATTACTTATTCTTGTTTACTTACATTATTTTAACTAAGTATTTTTGTTATCATGACAACCAATTTTCCGATTTTGCAACTAAAGGCGAATCTTGAAAGATCGGTAAATGTTCTAATTCAGAGTTTCTTTATTCGTACTTGATCATGCAAAAATTTTGTTCTTTGAAAGAAACGAATTATTTATTTAATTCCTAAACGAGAAAAATGGAAAATAACACGAAGCATGGTCGAGATCTAATGAGCAGCCAATTTGTCGGTCAGCGAGAAATTTTATTCAAAGATCAAATTATTTCGATATTGTACAATCTACCTTTTCTTACAATAAAAGCTGTGTAACTAAGTTAGAAAAACCCTTTATTTCTTGATGAAATTCCTATATCTTCTTTTTGAAGGTTGCGGCTCCTGCTTCAAAGTTTGGCCCACCAGACCTTGAGCTCCTCCATGAGTGATTCGGCAGTTAATAAGGTCGTTCGACAAATTGGAGCCTTCTCTCCCTTTTTCTTTGGAGCTTCTCTGGTTGATGGGTTCTAATTGGCCTTCTGCAATTCCTTTCCCATCAACCACTCTCTCTTCATTACACATCGTTTTTTATGGAATAAGGAATCGAATAGGTTTGTTTAGGCTCATTCATTCCATAAACTGCGTGTTCATAACCTTGAAGCTGCTTTCTCTTTTTCTCCATCTTCACTCACATTTTTGTTTTGTTTATTCTTTCCTTGTCTTCGAATCCTTTTATAGTGATTTTAACTTCTCTGGAAGAACGAGGTTATTTATTCTTCTTTTTAAGTTTTCAATGTAGCCAGCGAATGAGACTCCTCGAATTTTTGTTCTCTTGATATTTAGATGGATTTTTTAGAATGAAGTAATGAGTATTAGAAAGATTTTCCTAAAATCTCCTGCAGATTATTCTCTTCGAAAATGACCATTATAAACCAATCGGTTCATTCAATGAATTGAATTCTGTTTCTACATTAATTACTATCTAATTCCCCGATTTGAATAAATGTTACCAAAACAGAAAGGTTGAATAAATTTTGTGCTGTCATTAAATTTAGGACAAAATTAAAAGCTGCCCAGCTGGCAAACTTTTCTTTTATGTCGCGACATATTATTGTTTGTCGCTACGCCAAGCTACGTGGGAGGGCCAGCGAGTCATCTGAAACGCGACATCAAGCGTCTCATGACATTATTAAGTTGTCGCGACCTCACCACTCTTTTGAAGGACTTGCTCTTGTCGCGACCCAAATGTTCTGTCGCGACCTCTATTTCTGTCGTGACATACCTTTTGGTCGCGACCTCATTCTTGCTCTTCCTCTAGTGCTTGGCCCGAGTCCACGACGTCAACTTATTGCGACTTCGAGTTTTTGTGCCCCGATAAGTTTTTGTCGCGACCTAGTCCTGGTGTCTCAAATTTAATGAGCAGTGACTTTTTCACTATTTATCGGTCATGAATTCTCGGCATTCAATTAATCATTCGCTACAACAACTTCAAAATGTTCTATTCAATTTTGAGAATTTGTTTAGGGAGAAAAGTACTCACATTTTGCTACGTAGTTCTTGCAGGATTCTTTGGAGATGTCACAGGTTGTCATTTTCTCTCCTTCCCTTGCATTTCTGCATAAGCACTCTGCAACATTTCCAGAAAGGATTTAATTAAATAAAAATTAACTTCTCAAGTACTAACTAATCATTATAAGAACTAAAAGAAAACAAAATCAAGGTGAATTCTAAAAAAAAAAATCAAAGTCTAAAATTAGAAACTGAAATCTCTATGGGTTGCCTCCCGTAATTTTGCTCGATTTTGAGTCCTTAAATTGGACTTCTTTGCGATTACGATTCTCTCTCTCTCTCTTAATGAACCAGGCTGGCGCTCTTCTTTCTTTCCTCCCACCTTTGATAAATGCCGATGTTGTCCATTGACTTTAAATTCTTCCCGGTATCAGTCTTTTAATATTCTTTGTTCCAAATGTAGTGCTTGACACTGTGTATGGTCCGCTCCATTTGGATTTTAACTTCCTGGAAATAACTGTCACGGAGTTAAAAGAGAAGAACTGTTCTCTGCTGCGAACTCTTTTCTGGAATCCTCTTATCCTTGTTTCTTTGTTTTGTCCTTTTATATTCTGCATTCGTAGGCTTCATTTCTCAGTTCTTCAGTTCATTCGGTTAGACGATCTCTTCCTTTGCGGTTTAAATCGAGATTCGGCTTCTTGATGGCCCACATAGCTTTGTATTCCGAGTTAAGAGGTAGATGACATGGTTTGCAAAGACAACTACGTATGGGGACATTGTCGGAGTTTTGAATACGATCCTGTAAGCCCCAAGGCCATCATCAAGTTTGGAAGACCAATCCTTCTGCTTGAACTTACAGTCTTTCGAAGTCCTTTTAATCTCACTGTTGGATCTACACGCACATCCCGATTAGTGCAGGGATGATAAAATTTGAACTCCTTATATGCTTGATCCATGCACCGCTCATGAGTTTTGCAAATATTTTGTTTGCGAAAATGGCTTCCCGTCACTAATGATGGTTCTGCCGGGTGTTCCCAGATGCGCTTTCGAAATAATATTCTTTTGTAAGAAACTCTGTATTAGCATCATTCCTTGGAATGACCCACTTCCACCCATTTGGAAACATAATCCCTTTGCGATATTACGCCACGGGTTTCCCGAATGATGGTGGGAATGGTCATAAAATCTATTCCCCATACATGGTACTGCTCATTATACCTTTTAGGGGCATTTCATTTAGCTGGCGATATTTACACGTCTTTTGGCATCTATCACTGGTGACCCATTCGACCGCGATCTCACGAGAAGATAGTGGGCGATAAAATCCAGTTGGTGCTGTGGCGAAGCATTTCTTTCTCGAGAAAAATGCCCCCATATGGTGATACATGACATTCATTCAAGATTTTACATTGTTCACTCTTTGTCTGCGTCTTAGATAATCATGTGACACCTCTTTTAAATAGCGATGGGTCGTCGGATGTAGTACACCTGGCTGTCGATCTGAGCTTTCTTTTGCATTTGGTAGCTGAATTCATGAGGAACTACTCCCTGAAAGGCCAAGTAATTCACAATATCAACTTGTAATACCATGGAAGTTGGAATGACACAGCAATTTCTGTTGTTCATCAGGAAGTTCTGCAGTGAGAATTACCTTGCTCCTCCTTTTACATTTCATTCCTTTCTCACGTAGACCCAGTGATCGAGTATCATTGTCACCCCTTTATCTTTAATCTCCATATCAAACTCTTGCGATACTTGACACCCACCTTATCGATCTTGGCTTAGCTTCCTTTTTGACATCGGATATTTGATGGCTGCATAGTACGTGTGGTATAACATGGGATCCCCAGAATGTATGGCACGAATTTCTCTGGCGAACACTATGGCTAGCATCTCCTTTTCGGTTAATGGAATAGTTTTCTTGTGCTTCCTTGAAGGTTACATAGCATAGTATATGGCTTTGAATATTTTCTCTTTCTTTGCCCCAAATAAGGCCCCATTCTGCGAAATCAGCATCACACATTATTTTGAATCCACTGATCCCCGTGAATTGTAACCATGATAGGTGCTTGAACGATACGATCTTGATTTCTTGGCGGCCCTTTGGGGAATCATCAAAAATTAAACTTTGTGTCCTTCTCCGATGTCTGCATGAGTGGTGGCTATCTTTGAGAAGTCTTTGATGGTCTCACATAAAATCGGTATGCGAAACTCCTTATCCCTTTGTTGTAAGGAGGTGCAAGGGTTTTGATAATGGAAATTTGGATTGGTCCACTTCTAGCCACATGCTTATAAATTTTATGACTAAGAACAATACCTTACAGTACCATGAAATGGCATTTTCCCAAATTTAGTGCTAGTTGTTTGTCCTTGCATCTTTGGAAATCTTGTTTCCGGGTTGTTCGGACATTGTTCGAGCCCCGGACCCATACAGCTGTGTATCCGTAAAATTTCCATGACTTCCTCAACTAAATACGGGAACATCGACATCATACATGTGTTGGAAAGTAGAAGAGGCATTGCAGGCCAAATGGCATCCTTAGAGGGAGGCAAGGTACCATAGGGGCATGTGAATGTGGTCTTTTCTTAGTCCTCAGGTGCAATTGCAATCTAGTTGTAGTGAATGCCGGAGTCGAAACAAATGAGGGTGTCACGCTGTCACATCCAACATCGGTCAATGAGGGCGGAGTGATCTTTCTGGTTCTTATATTCGGCTTCACATAATCAATGCATACTCTCCATCCACATCCTTTGTTCTTGTTGGAATTAATTCATTTCTTTCATTGCGGATTATAGTTAATCCACCCTTCTTTGGAACCACATGGACTGGGCTAACCCAAGGACTGTCTGAAATTGCATAGATAAAACCAGCATTTAACCATTTGAGCACTTCCTTCCTGACTACTTCTTTCATTACTGGATTCAGTCTCCTTTGATGTTCAACAGTTGGCTTTGCATTTTCTTCTAGCAGTATTTTGTGCATGCATATTGATGGACTGATACCTTTTAACTCTTCAATAGACCAAGCTATAGACTCCTTATGATTCCTTAAAATTTCCAACAACCTCTGTTCCTCAACATCACTAAGTCTAGCAGAAATTATTACTGGTTTACTCTTTGGCAGCTCCAGGTAAGCATACTTTAAATGACGGCAGCTCGCTAAAACTAGCCCTTCTTCTTTGGTTTCTTGATGAAATTCCTTTTCTTCATTTTGTCTCCTTTTTCAACCCACATTTTTTGTTCAGAATCATCACTTTTCGGTAGAATGTGGCGATGTGTGCAAAAATACGAGATCAAGACGCGAATGGAATTCATCTCTTCTTCATTGATGATTGAAAGTTGGGAATTACAATCATAGTAAAAATCCAAATTGTTGACATATACATCTTCTATTGACTTGATATCTTCCCTTGCTATGTAAATTCCTCAAACTTACGATTAAATTGGGTCATTTGCCTCTTCTCCAACTCACGAGAGTGAGAATTCCTTACGCATATCGATTAAGAGTTGCTCCGATTCAACGAGGAATGGCCTTCCCAGTGACGGAGGACTTGTGAATCTTCTTCCATATCGGGTATGATGAAGTCAGGCTTTGGAAAATAAACTTCCCACCTTTACTAGCACATCTTCTATAATGATTCCTTGAGGTTATGCCAGGGTTCTATACGCCATTTGGAGGGTAACGGTGAGTGGGGTAGCTCCCCGAGCTTAACTTCTTAGCGACCAGATAGGGCGTTCAATTGATCTTGCTTTGAGTCACGAGAGAGCTTTTGAAACTCAAACTCTCCAATGGTGCGGGAATGGTGACTCCTGGATCGCGCTTCTTCACTACGGTAAAGTCTCTTGAGTCACAGCAGCTGCGAGTTGCGGTTAAAGTTCTGATCCTTCTTGGTGATCTTTGCTTTTTTCTTCCCGATAAGTCTTTGAAATTTTTTTGCATAAAGTGGCATGCGGTGGCCACTTGTGAAAGGCATGCGATCTCGACGAGGTTTTCAAGAACCTTCTGCTTGTTCCTTTATCTTTGATTTACGCGGTCTACGTGGAAATGGGATTTATGACGGTGTTTTGGGTTTTCTTCTTGCCCGGCTCTTCTCTGACGAAGTTCCTTCTTTCTTTTCCTTCTCAGGTGTTCGACATTATCGGGCCTTCATCTCCCTTGTTGCTTTCATCTTTTACGTCTTTTCCTCGAGTTTTCCCGCCACGGGTACGCCTGACCATATAGTCTTTCGGTTCTTCTTCGTGTCATGGGAAGCGCTCTTTCATCACGGTTTTGCGGGGTTAGGGCCGATTTACTTACTATTTGTGTCTCAGGTTCTTGAGGCGGCGTAGTGGTCTTACGAGAAAATTTGAGAATTGGTATTTGAGGCTTCAGTGCAAACTTTTGTTCATGGAGGTTTAACGGCTTCTTGTTGTCTCCATGAATTGCGGCGGTGCAGTCTTGAATGGATTTGAGCTCTCCTCTTACTGCGGTACTCGTTTCTATTTTCACCTCACTTCTGCTAACTGCTTTGTAGGAACCTTGGTGGTTCTTGATATCACGGTGAGGATTACGTCCATGCCTTGGGCCTTGTGAGGCCCCTCCACCATATGAAAATTTTCATGGTTATCAGTCTTTGGATGACTCTATGTGTCTTTGACGGGTTAGAGTTTGGTTTGAAGTGATAGCTTCTTGGCTCCCTGAGTGCTAGCACCATCGACATCGTAAAACGAGTTCTTCGTGGGTACATGGCCTTCCTCTCAATAGTTCCTTTCGAGCGCTCACATTTCATGAGCAATGTGCATCTTCCTCTCTTGCTTGTCCATTCTATGCATGATGGCATCTAACTGCCTCCATGGGCGTCATCTTGCCGACTCCATGACTCCTCTTCCTCTTGCCAATTACTCTTGAAAACTCGTGGGTTTTTCATATTGCATTCGCCGGTCTCCCGATCGGATCTCTTGCCTCTTCAGCACTCTTACGTTTAAATGCTCCACGGCATGAAGCATCAATAATGCCCTTAGATATATCATTCAGAGCATGATACACTATGTCCATGTGTCTTTAGATCTATTCCATGCATTGGGCATCTTTTAGAAGGCAACCTTTTTGAATCTCTCCCATGCTACGCTAAAGGCTCTCGTCTTCCCCTGTTGGAATACAATTATCTCCTCATATATACGAGGGTGGTGATGGGGGGAAGAAAGAATCTACCCAAGCAGTTTCTACAAGCCCTCCCAAGTATCAACAGAATCCATATGGTAGAGATCTCACACTCATGGGTCAGATCTCCAGAGAAAATGGGAATAAATGCAATTTTATGACCTCCCCGGTCCTCACCCTATCTCAACTTCACCGTGGCTCTCACATCCCGAGAAACTTTCCCATGCTCATTTCCTGGTCTTCATTTAATTCAGAAACTCGTTGTTGGCCGAACCATTGTAACTATTGGCCGGCTTCAGCTTCAAAGTTATTCGTGATCAACTCAGAGGTCATTTGATCAAGTAGAGCATTCATCCCGGGACACAGTCTCCAAAAGTCCTCCACATCAAAGTGGATTGTGAGGCCTTCTCGTCACTGCTTTGTTTCTTCTCGGGGCCCTGGCCTCATTTTCATCTCGCATATAATGAAGTTTTTCTCATTCTTTTCGTTTTCTTTCTAAGCTTCTGAGCTGTTTCCTCTAATTCAAGATCCGAATCAGCTTCAGTTCTGCTTCATGCACAAAAGCCTTCCCAAAGAAAAATGATACTTTCACATTATCAGGATTAGTCAGTTTTCAACAAATATTTTCAATATGGCTCATAGGGGCGTTAAAGTGGGCTAAAAATAATCACCGTTTGAAAAACTATTTTTGTTCTTTTTTCTTTTAAATGTCCAAATTAGCATTTCCTTCTTCACCCGAATATTGATTCTACTAAATTTTTCTTGATCATTTCAACTAGCCACAAAATTTGTTGCCGGACTAAAAGACATATACAAATTTATGACACTATTACCAAAGGACTATTGTCTAACCCCCTAAAGAATAATGCCATGAAACTTGTTAATTATATTTTGCAATTATACTCGATTAAAAATGGTTTCCTTTGAAGATCGATAAATTTCTTCCCCGGTTTTTGATCCATGATTCATGGTAAAAAACAATACAGGTCGAACAAGCAATATGGATTTAGTCCAAATATCGATCCCACGTAGATCTCAAGAATCTTCAATCAACTACCTCAAATTTACTCAAGCTCTCTATACTCATTCTGACTATGATGTATTAATTGAATCATTTTGAGTTCTTAAAATAATGAAATCTAAAAAGAATTGACCAATAAACAATGAATTGAATATCAAAATAATGAAATGACAAATTTAGATTGAAAATGGGCGCCATTCATAAAGTGACATCGAATAAAGCCATTGTGAAGAATCAATTCCTTACAAACCAGGCTCGTACTTTTTTTATCAACCGCGTATTTAAAACTAGTCCAAGGAATATGGTAGTGCAAATTGATCTCTCCAACCCCACCTTCATCATTCACCTTCACCGCTTTCTCGAATACAGCGGCTGGGGATAACTACTCTTAACTGGTAGCCTTTTCTCTCAAGTATTTTCCTCAAATACTTCATAATCTTACAACATGGACCCAGAAACTTTACTCCTAAATTATACTACGCATGGCTTACACTCATACTGGTTTCTCATCCTCAAAAATTAAAACAACTTATCCTTTCCCTTGATTAGATTCTTGCTACTCGGATTGAATTCACTATTCAATGAGGCTAACTTCGCATGCTTAAATTGATAACTCACTAAACTCATTCGATTTCATGAGAAGAGGGATGTATCAATTAATTACATTGCAGTCACAGGATCGCCAATATCGTGCTCTCGGCGATATTCCCCGTAAAATTGTTCATCACTCAGGAATGCCTTCTCCCGTGGTCACTCGTGAGGGCCTCCCTGAAATCGTGAGCTTCTTGAAACAATCCCCTGCGATGGGTATAAAAGATGACTCGATACTGGGATCAATTCCACAAAATAAACAAAATCAGCCATAGGATTTACAAACCGGGTTCGCAGATCAATGAATAAAATTCGCCGGAAAAGATAATTTCATTACCAGAGTCATTTCTAATGGAAGCCGGGTTTCTTAAATCATCGGGATTACACTTATTACATCAGAAGCCTCATTCGATCAAGAAAAACCATCAGAATCTGAACCTGCACTTGAAACCAAATTGGTCTAATCAACAACTAGATAGTACTCTGAAGAAACATAACCGCATCTCACTAAAACTTTACCACCAACGCTCATATCCAAATTTAAAACAAAAATACGAACTAATCTAAAATAAAAAAAGAAAGAAAGAAAATTAAATACAGCAGTTTCAAGAACCCATCTCTCTTTCGTTTCAGCTAAGAGTCAAGGCTCTTCTCAAAGAGCGCAAATGATATTACTTTATGTGGTTCCCGGTTGGCCCCACTCGATGCACCTCTTTGACTTCAAGACCGTGCCCAGCTGTCATTGTCGATGCCGCGACATCAACCTTCACGCGACCTCCGTCATTCGCCTCATTTCAGGCCTTTGTCTCGGGTCGCGACATGTCTCGTGGAACTGATGCTAAGCACAACTTGATCTCTGGTCTTCGCGACCTCCTCCTCTCTCTTGAAACCGAGTCGCTGACAATTTTTAACGACGCCGAATCTTTACCTTCTTCAGATTCGATGTCACGATACCATCGTCAGGCGAATCTTCCGGGTTCAGAATGGATGTCGCTGACCTCTTTATGATGTCGCCAATTTCCTCGCTCGCTCGTCGCTGACCGCTTAATGATGTCGCGACTCAAGTCTTTGTAACATGTCGCGACAAACTGTGTCATTACACCTTCTTTTCTATAAACTGTCGCGACCAATAACGATGCCGCACTTTGGGAATACGTCGCGACAAATTGATCTGGTCACACCTTCTTTCAGACCGATGCCACGACCATTTGAATGATGTCGAATCTTCTCTTAGGTCGATAGACAGTCGCCAATCTTACTCTTGCAAGTCGATGTCGCGACCGCTCGATTCGTCGATGTCGTGGATCGCATCCGTGATGTCGCGGATACAAATGTTCGGGCCAATTGTTTATCTTCCTCGTCGCGACTTTTCGTGTCATACCTCATTGGGTCCAATTGCACGGCCGACCTCGTCGTGACTCGAATGATGTCAGAAGATCATGCCTTCTTTCTTCATCAATTCCCGCTAGTTTCGACTTCTTGAGCTCTTTCTCTAATGCGCCTCGTACTTCGCTTATTTCACCACGCTTTCTATTTCAAGGATCGGAGCTTTGTAGCCAGAACTTAATATGTATTTCATCGTGGAAGGTCACCACACTAAATCTTAACTTTGCAACTCCTCACAAGTAATTTCCTTCAAAATCAAGCACTGCATCGGCCAAACACATTCTCGCTTCCTTTTACTCGTAATTTCGTTCTTTTTGAATTCCTCGTTGCACAAACAATTGGGTGAAGCATTCCATATTCCCCACACACAACCTGTACCTTTAACAAAATAAATCATAAAATGGACCTAAAATACATGACTTTTAAGCCCATCAAAGCCCCATTCAACAAACTAATTTCTATTTCTTCGATCTACCTTGATTCCTTCTTTTGATACTATATGCCCAAGAAAGGACACTTCATTCTTCCAAAACCACACTTGCTCGCCTTTGGTATACAATGTTTTTCAAAGTCTCTAACACTACTTCTAGCGTGTCATGACTCTCGTGATCTGAACACACAAGAACAGTCGCCTATGAACACTACCACAAATCATCCACACATGGCTTGAAACACGATTCACAGTCCATGAGTCATTGAGACTATTCAATCCAAGGTGACAGAGAACTCATAATGTCCATATCGGTCCCAAACGCCGTCTATACACACTCCATCCCACCTCAACCGATGATACGCCTAGATCGCAGTCAATCTTCAAAAGACACTAGCACCTCTATTTGGTCAAACAAATCATCAATTCCGGCAATCTGATATCATTCCCTTTAATGTTAACCTGTTCAATTGTCTATAATCATCATTATTAGCCAAGTGTACCATCTTTCTTTTAACAAAAAGCACCGAGCCCTTGCGGTGATACACTCATCTAATAAATCCTTTTCTGGGTAGTTCGGGTGAATTCGTAATTTCAATTTTTTTAATTTAAATGAGCCATTCTGCACGGTAGAATGGATGCCTCTGTGGCACCTGCATAACGTCAATAGCAAACTCAATCTCCTATGCTGGCAATCCCTGTAACTCTTCCTAAACACGTCCTAAAGTCGCAACAGCAGGGATATCTGGACACTAGGCCTTTTCCCTTTACTTATCAATCACATAAGCAAGTAGGCTTGACATCCTTTCCGCACCATCGTTTCTAAAGCAGCTGATCATGGAGCATCACATTAGGATAGGAGATTCGAATTTCCTCTCACTGATGTTACTTCATCTCATTCTGTTCTAAGGTTACTCTTTTCATTCCCACAATCGATCATCAAGCCACGCCTGACAAACTACCCATCCTCTAATGACATCACATCAAACCTCACTGATAACTCAATCAAATCTCCTAACAATTCATACTCCTCGATTTCGGCGGGACAAATCTCATACACTTGTCTCACAATAACACCATGGCCGAAATGTTCGTCACCAAGATGTCATATTTGGTTTCACTTCTAATTTACCCAAGTTGGGCGGCTCTGCAAATATATGATGGGTTAATCTGGGTCAATCAATGTATGTACAAAAGAGGTATCAAAGATTTGGAATTAATGCATTATCACATCCGAGCGCTCTAGATCTTCCATCGCTTTCATTGCATATGTCGAGCTGGAGTAATGGCCGATTCATTTAATGCAACGCTTGCGGTCCCTGGTTCTAACACTTTGATGCAACACTCTTGGCGGTTTTTTGTGTACCACTCTAAAGCCAGACTTTGCCTGAGGTGCCGCACGGAACGGAGCTCTGCAACAATCCCACTTCTATGCCTTTCGATCCACAAATCAAACAAGCACCCGTGAAGCTCTTAACATTCTCCTTCTATAATTCTCCCACAATGGGAGCAATGGGGAGCAAATCATCTTCCAGAAGGACTCCCAGTGTACTCGCAACTGGCGGTGCCAGAGAATAGTATTCTACCAGAGTCTCAAGAGAAGCCGATTGGAACCCCGCGGGTCCCCGAACTTCTTCCTTTGGTCGTTATAGGAACTGGGGATCGACTGGGTGGATTTTTTCTTTCCCCGTCTTTTATCTTTCTCCTTTCCTCTCTTTCTTTACTCTTTCCACATCTGAATGCACATGTCACAATTCTCGAGAAATCCTCATGGCAAAATAAGCTGTGACATGGGCTCGAATATGGTCATTAAGGTCATTCTTCAAACCTACTAAGACTTTTCTTCCTCACTCACAAGTATCTCGGAGCATTACTGGGCTCAACCGCGGTGAATCTCTTTGATATTCAATACACTCATCCGGTTTTGGCTTCGGGGACATGGTAAACTCCCGTCCTCATAAGCTGTTGTGTAAATGCTAATCTGACATGCTTCGAACTCATCCAAGAAGAACTCCCATGTAATCCTCTCTCATATGCGGTCCGGTGTCACTTTAAACCCACTCACGGGATAAGCCTCATCCCGAGTAATGAGGTCGCACATCCCAACTTCTTCATTATGGGTAATGCATTTGGTAATACACCCGCTTCGTTTCCGAGCCAATTTTCCACATAAGGCTCATCCTCTTTCTTTCCCATAAATCCCATAGGCCTAAGATTTCATATCTTCCTCTAATACCGATCGCTTGAGCACCAAATTGTCATTCATTTTGTAATGCTCTGAACTGGGGCTTGTCGGAGGATACCCACAAGACTCCGCCACCTGTCTCGGTTCATTCATCACAGCGGCAATGACGCTGCCTCCACCTTTTCCATCAATTAGCAGGATCGTTTCGGGGCGAGTCCCCGTCATCCTCGACCCTACGGAAGCTTAACGTCTATGCTTATCTCGACAGACTAAAGCAAGATCCGCGCCGAGTCATGTCATCCTTTATATGCAAATGAAATGCATGTTATACAAAAAAAATTCTCAAAATCATTTACAAACAATTTCAAAATCTCAGAACCGCCAAACCTGTGCTCCATACCAACAAAGTCATGACCCCACCCGACCCGACCTGCTTCGCTGATCCGACCGAGTCCAAGATGCCACTAAAATCACCTAATCACTCAAAATCATATCTTTGCAAGTGATTACAAAATTCGCGTGCTTCATAAACATTTAACAAAATACATTTAACTTTAACAAAATACATTTACAATGAAGGCATTCAGCTTTTCTCAAAATGATTTACAAAATAGATGTTCAGAGTTCAAATTCTTTTTACAAAATATCAATATCCAAAAGAAAACATGGAATGAATGCACATGCCTGAGCATTAATCTCAAATTTCCTTCATGACCCCACGCCCGATCTCGGTCCGCTGATCACTATCATTCATCACCCCACTACAAGATTGGTAAATACGCCAAGCATTTTCATGCTTAGTGGTTCTATATAAATCCATTCCTCGCTCGCTTAAATCAAATTATGCAATTTAATACCAAACTTTCAAACTACACACATGGATTCAATATAATATAATATATATATATACTTGTTTTTTTATATATAATCTATATGGTTCATTGATTATCCTAAAAATACACTTTCATATATTCAATATTTCGCAATCTCAATCAATTCAATTATGCCTCACAAATTCAAGTCTAGTTCTCGCAATTCAATTCACCTCAAAATCAATTCAGCTCAAATCAATCCGCTTATGCCAACTGGACCACAGTGCCAATCAATCTACTGGCCAATCAATTCATTATGCCCTAACGAATTTAATCGGAGCCGCTCGACATATTGTGGATATCGTGAGTCACTCAGACGACCTACTGGTCACAGGCTCCAGATTAAATGGTTTTATAACACAAGATGCCTGGGTCACGAATCGGGTTATAAACAATCAACAGTGAACACTACCGACACGTCCCACTGGCCGCCGACCGGAGCGACACATCAATACAATAGTCTCTGAGTACTCACTCATTCGACCTTTACCGTATACCCCACCCATCCCTTAATGCGAAATAAACGGTTAAACTCCTCTATTAAGGAGTTCAAATCCTCTTTTATAGAAAAAATATAGTACAATATGTACACTCTAGATAAATTAATGATTAATAATCATGCAATTTTATATGCAAACATTCACAATCACTTTCAAATCAATTAAATCAATTCAATATGCTTTCGTAACAAACATGCAAAAACTGAAACTGAAGAACAGAGCCTGAGAACAAACCCCAAAAAATCTTTCAGACTTCGACTCCAACCCTGAATCTCAACTTCAGCCATTTTCTCCGTTTAAATTTTATTCCAAACCATTAAAGAACAATATTATCTCGCACGCATTTTAGTAGTTTTGGTTAGGATTGATTTCAGAGGTTATGCGGATTTCAAAATTCAACAAGAGAGAAAGGATTCTTGATCAATGGCCGATAGAGTCCACATTCCGACCGTAGCCGACGGGCGAGCTTATGACCTGTCGGGAGGTCAGTACGCAAACAACTCGAATCGGGATGAGCCGACCGACCTCGACGAGCCTGATCTCACACCTCGGGTCAAACATCTTCTATCCTCCCCAGGCATATGAATGGATTCTTGACTCAATGGGCCTTCCATAGAGTCCAAGAACACCCGAAACTGAGTTCCTGGACATGAGTTTATGACCTTCCGGGTCGAGGTCATACAAATAAACTGATTCGACGAGCCGACTGACCTGACTTGTTCTCGATCTATCACCCTGGCCAAACATATTCTATCCTCCTCAGGAATATGAATGTATTCTTGACTAATGGGCTTTCCATAGAGTCCAAGAACATCCGAATCCTGAGTTCTGACGGCGGGAGATATGACTTCGTTGAGGTCGTGGCAGAGTCAACCCAGACGAGCTGACCGACCAGAACAGCCTCGGATAACACTGTCTGACATCTAATATACTCCCTCAGAATATGAATGTATTCTTGACTCCAATGGGATTTATAGAGTCCAAGAACACCAAAAATCTGAGTTCAAACGAAGGAGATATGACCTTCCCGAAGTCGGAGGTCATGCGTGAAACAACCCGCACGAGCCGACCGAACCGACGAGATGACCCGACCTGACGAGCCTCGATCGAACACTCCCTGGCCTGACATCTAACATCCTCCTCAGGCATTATGGATGGATTCTTGACTCCAATGGATTTACAGAGTCCAAGAACACCCAAATCGTGAGTTCAAACGCGAGATAATATCTGCCGGAGGTCATTCAGAGTCAACCCGCACGAGTCGACCTCGAATCGACGAGCCGACCTGACCCAGACGAGCCTCGACCTAACACCCTTGGCCTGACATCTAATATCCCCTCAGGCATATGAATGTATCTCGACTAATCGGCTTCTAGAGCCTCCAAGAACACCCAACCCAGAGTCCTGTGACTTAATCCTATGACCTTCCTAAGTCGGAGGTCATACGTAGCCAAACCCGACGGCCGACTCGAATCGACGTAGCCGAGTTTCATGACAAGTGAGAGCTTCGTGACGAGCTGATTTTCAGACGAGCTGAGTTTCTTCAGACGAGCCGAGTTCTTCGACGAGCCGAGTTTTTCTGGGACGAGGTCTCACTGACTCTCTATGTGATTTAGGTCTCACGACCTTCAGCCAGATGAGGTCTCAGCTGACCTTCACGCATGAGGTCTCGCCGACTCTATCGACCTTCATTGCACGCAGGTCCTCGACCTCGCCACATGAGGTCCGCCGGCCTTCTATCGACCTTCTCACTGCATGGTAGGTCCCCATCGACTCTCTCAAGTAGGTATGATCTCCACGCACAATCCTCACCATTCATCTGTTTCGCAGCAGTTAATTACAATCCCATTCCACAGATCCGGACCGAGAAATTGGTGCTTCCAAAATCAAGTTCATCGATGTGGCTAATTTCTGAAGGACTTACTGCCAATTCCCCGATTTTACCTCAAACCCTTCAAGGTCCTAAGCCAATGACCCGAATCGCGCAACTGCACCGGACCTTCAGACGCAATGGCCGACCTCAAAGAAAAGCACTATAACTTAGTCTACAAGGGTCCAAACTGAGATTCAAAAGCCCCAACATCGTCTACTGGACAGGCTACAACTTTACCGTATATGACTCACTACCCGACTTTATTTCACCAAAATCTCGCATCTAAGGTCCCATTAATGCACACTATCACAATGTGGCAAATCTTGGTGCAGAAAATGACCAAAGTTAGTGGGAAGACCTACCTCTCGGAGCTCATTTAAACTCCCCGATTCCTGGGCCTCTACTACAGCTCTTGTCACGAGGAAGGACTTTCCCTCTTGCTTCGTCAGAAACCTATGGCCCGATCGTTGGGGAATCTAGAGAGAAGTGAGAGCTTCTCACTCTAAAATACCTTCATTTTTCTCCTCGTTCTTCCTTTCTTATGGATCACTCTAAATCATTTCTTAAAAATATGAAACTTCCTCCCACTTTCCCTACATGCCACATTCCCTTTCCTCTTTTGATTTTTTCTTCTTTTCTTTTTATTTCTTTTTATATTTAGGTCCCTCCATTTCTCTATTATTTTTCATTTAAGTCTCCCTATTTTCACTTAGACATATAAACTTATTTACAATTGACCTTTAGGTCCCTACTTTTTCTCACCCCACATTTTCTCCTTTCACTGTGGTTTATCTTTATCTTTAATAATCATTTAATCAATATTCGTTTTAACAATTCCTGTGAAAATACCCAAGTTGGTCTAATTATAAATCTCTAACATACATAATAAATCTCCATTATAAAAATCCAGTGCATTTTTCGAGGCTACAAAACTAATCGACATGACCATGAACGGAAATACCATCTCGCGCGAACACAAAGTGGATAAGAATGCCCTATTATAAGATATAGTAAGTTACTCGAACTCACATAATCGTAAAACTACCAAGACCAGCTTATTAAATGACATAGCACTCCCGTCTCGACAAGGCTTCCGCACCCGATTATCACTTCAGATTCTGATTAGTGCTCCTAAGACTCTCGATTAGTACTTTGTGACTTCATAGTGCTTCGACACTTCGGTCCCGATTAGTACTTCTAAGATTCCCGATTAGTGCTCCTAAGACTTTGATTAGTACCCCAAGACTCGCTAAAGGCTTCTACACTCCCGCCCGATTAGTACTACATCCCACCAGTGCCCTGGACACCCCGACAAATCTGATTCTCAATGTCTGCATCCTGCCCCATCAGCATCTATCCTTGATAGCGCCTCCTGCACTTCGATTAGTACTCCCAATGGCACGACACTCCCTGGCCCCGACAAGGCATAACACTTGCTCGGGATTCCGGCAGAATCCGCCAGTTACCACTCCGCATCGCATAAGATCTTCGTACTTATCAGGTCGTGTCCTATTCATCCCGGTGACATCGGTCTAGAAGTCAAACAATGAGACATGATAAGACTCAATGGAAGAATATGAGTAAAGATCCTAATGTACTCTTTGTATCCGTTCCGTAGTACCTTCGTACCCGCCACCATTAAGTTCTGTAGTACTGCACGGGTACTCTGCCTCTGATTATTCTCAGAAGACTTCACGCACCCCAGACTGATCAAGTTTTAGAGCACCTACGGTACCCCCAGATTCAATTTGAGGTTCTACATTCCACGGTACTCCCCGCACGTTAGAAAATAAGTATAAATTCTCAGAAGATTCACGTACTCCCGCATCCGTGAAGTAAGCATAAGTTCAAGAGTACCTACGGTACTCCCCAGATTCAGAAACAAGTATAAGTCCAAGAAGGTTTCATTGCATTCTCCGAAAGCAAGTGTAACTCTGAATATGATTATGATTTAAACCGATAATTTGTTTGTTATTGATATAATTAATCTATATGAACTCAGATATGTATCTCATATAGATCCTGCTTCCTCATGGACTAATAATGTCTGATATCTCAAATGTATCCCTATGTTCCTATCCGACTTTGTATGATGGTGATCTTGATCTGTTCCTTGACTTGATTCGCACTCTACGGGTAGTCTTTGTGCCAAGAATAAGATCTAGCCACAAGAATCAATCGTAAAACAAGTACAAGATCCGTGAAGACTAAGATAGCTCTATAAGACGAAAGATAAGATCCAAATACATGGTTAAAAGTTCTCTCAGAATACAAGTATGTAAGATCTAGGCCATGTATAAGTTCTGTATAAAACAAGTAAGCATCCAGAAGACCAGTATATGCTCTGTAAGACAAGCATAAGATCTGAAATACATGTATAAGTTCTGTAATACAAGTATAAGATCTGAAATACATGTATAAGTTCTGTAAAACAAGTATAAGATCCGTAAGACCGCGATATGCCTTTCAGAAGATGCTACATAAGATCTGAAATACATGTATTAGTTCTGTAATACACGTATAAGATCTGAAATACAAGAATAAGTTCAGTAATACAAGTATGAGTTCCGTAATGCCAGGATATGCTTCGTAGTACAAGTTTAAGATACGAAGTACCAGATAAGTTCTCAGAGGCATTTTGCGGGTACTTCCGTATAAGTGATAAGTTCCATACTAGTATATCCTGCATTATCTCTCGTAGAAAACACGTACCTCCAAATAAAATGTAATCAGAGTATAAGCAAGTTCTATGGCATAAGCATGAGCCAGAAGTACCTAAGGGCACCTGTATAAGATATTGTGTAACTCCTACGAGATTCAACTTAAGTATAAGATAGATAGGAAGCATAGAGTACGTGATAAGTGACTCCGTCTCATGATAAGGTAAGTTCATACCGTTTATATGAATCCGAGACAAGTATCAAGATAAGCCCATATATATGTCATCCGGGACCCGACATGATACGTCTGATACAAAAATAAGTATGTGTCCTACGGGAGATCGAAATAAGTATAAGCTTGAGATAAGTAGAAGTCCATGTATAAGCTCAGTACAACATACGAGAAACCTGATTAAGAATAAGAATGAGTTTGCTATGAGTATAAGATCCAAATAAGGATAAGTCTGCCATAAGTGTAAGATCTGTACAAGTATGAAAGCTCATATAAGGATAAGTTCGGGCAGATCGTGATAATAGATATCTAAAAAGCATAAGTCCGTAAGCATTAAGTAATTGTATAAGTTCATTATATGAATGAATATTCCGACATTTGTTATTGTTTTAATGCGAAATGTTTATATGCATATTATATAGGTTTCCCACTCTGCCGCAAAGCTTAGCACGAAGTTTTTAAACTAATGAGGTACAGGAGAAGACGTCACAAACATCAAGATACAACCGGGCCAACACACTTTGTAAGGGTTCACTGGCATGTAGGTTCCGTGCTCGATTTGTAAATGTAAAAGGCGCTTTGTAAATGTTAAAAGGGACTCAGTATATGTGTATAGATACTGTAAACACCACTACAAAGGGGTAGCTTCTTTGATATGTATATGATTAGCTTAATTTATAAGAGGGCCATACCCACAGGTACAAGTTCGACTTGGAAAAAAAAAATCAGGTAAAGAGTCCCAAGATATGGTCTCATTATCTCTCGAACCGGTTCGGATCCTAATCGGTCGAATCCTAGAATCAAGGTGTGACACAGCAGCTCACTTTGACGAGTTCGTCTACTCTGCACAGGTCACGCTACCTGAGGAGTCATTTCAACTCATGCAAATCATCCGACGGAGCACAGTAGCTCGCATTGACGAGCTCAACGATTCTACACAGGCCATGCAGCCTAGGAGTCATTTCAACTCAGACAAACCCACTGACGGGATACACCTCAAATGCAGATTGACGAGCCTCTCACGATTCAGACAGCCATGTAGCCTAGGAGTCATTTCAACTCAGGCAAATCAGCCGATACAGCCCAGTTGCTCAACATCTCAACTCAGGCGCCCAATTCAGACCATGCACACAAGAAGTCGATTCAAATTAAGAAGAACGTTAAAAAGAGCACAAGTAGAGGCGATAAACATAAGGCAAAACAGCATTCACTACTAATAAAAGCCATGAGATAGCTTCGGGCCGTGCCCACAACGCAAAAAAAAAAAAAAAAAAAAAAAAAAAAAAGTATAAAAGCCGACATCGGGCAGGCGAAGACATGCGCAAGAGATTAGGCATCAGAAGGAAAAGCAGACGGTGAAGAAGGGGAATGGGCCTCGGGGTGCCCGGCCTCTGTGATAATCAAGAGAGAAGGACCCCCATCCTCCTCACCGGGAAGGTCAAAGCAAAGTTCAGCCTAATAGCAAAGAATCTCTCCTCCAAAGCAGCCACCCGTAACCTATTGATCGGAAGCCCCAGCCTCGCCTTCCAATAACTTCGTCCCGCCACTCAAAGTTTTTGGTCGACTGGATGATCCCCACGCAAACTGGGCTGAGACACTCTCATTCATAAGTGCTCCACCGAGCCGATCGCCCGTTAGCCTCGCGACGCAGAAATTTCGGGCCCAACAAATGGGCTGCCTTATCACGAAGATCGGCTCACTGTACGCGCCTTCCTGACTCGAGCTCGCCTCGGGACATGAGAAGCTCGCCCGACCATCCGAAGTTCATATCACGGATCGCGCTCGTCCCTAGCCTCCATCAGTTCCGTTGCTGAACCTCCTTAAATCACTCCAGCCTCCCGGCTCGCCTTCACCGCCCTCAAGCCATTCCCGCCTCGCCTCCTACTCGCCCGAAACACGAAATGGCGGTATGTTTCAAACATCAGACTCAGCTTCACCTGGCCTCGCCATATCAGATCCGCCTCACACCTCAACCCGGCTTCATGTGAGGGAAGCCACGATTAGTACCAAAAGTGCTATTTTGAACCCTATATTAGATAGGTTTTGAGTGTTTTATGCTATTTAATCAAGTGTCATTTATGCCAATTGAAGTGTTCAAGTCTTCAAGATTACTTATGTCGGTTAGAGGTTATTTTTGGTTGTTTTGCGTGTTCGCACTTTCAAGTTCAATATCGAGTCAAATGATGAATCACGTAAATGATCCCAATTGTCGCCATCAACGGTCAAAAATCAAAGAAAGAATGAAGGCAAAGTGATGGAAATCATGCAAGAGAGGATGTAAAGCAATGCAAGGAAGATCAAAGAAATCCTTAATTTCGCTTAAGATTGCTACTCGCTGTGGATCAAGCAAAATCTCGCAACCTTAGCCGAAAATTCTCGCAACCTTAGCGAAATTACCACCTCGCTAGACACCAGGTTTTCACAAAAGTAATCGGTTCCTAGCGAAATTTCACGCCGCTTATCATACCCCGCTAGTTAGCAATTCTCGAAGTAGTTAGCGAAATCACCACCGCCAGCGAAATTTTTGCATTTCACATCTCTGGTGATTTCTCTCTAGCTAGCGAAATTTTCGCCGCTCTAGCGAACTGCTCTCGCTTAGCTAAATTCACTCGCCATGCTTTTGTAATTAATGCAACCTAATTTGAATTTTGGTGTGTATTACTCCTTTTGTCCCTTAAATTTAGCCAAATTAGTAGGCTTATGGTGATTTTCATACATTGGTGGCCTATATAAGCCACCTCCCATTTTGTAATCCTAAGCAAATAAATCGAGGAAGCAATTTTTGGTAGTTTTGAATTTGTAAATAAAGTTTTGAGCTTTAGTTAGGTTTTGCTTTTCTCTCTTCTCTCCTCTCTTCTCTTATTTTCTGGCTGCCAAACACCCTCAGATGACAACTCAAGAGATGCTAAGGTTTCCTTTCTTTGAAGAGGAAGGAAGAAGCCAAGGGGCATAATAGGTTTGGTCTTCTTGTAAGGTGCTGTGTAATCGTGTTTATGGCCCTATCTTCTCAAATAGGTTGAATAGCATTGTCTGTTATTGATTTGGCCAATACTTACCATGCTTTAGGATACAGAGCATACTTATTGCTAGATGCACTGTGGTTTTTTAGATGGTCTTTACGAGCCACTGAAATGATGTTTAATGTTAGGTTTCAAACTCGTAGCGGCCATAGATGCATATTATCCGTGTCGACTCAAATAGGAGTGATTTTAGGGTGAGGGTTTGCTAGTTAAATGATAGATCCATGTAGCTTGACTATAGGTTGCTTGTCATAATGCTATGATAAAAACCCGAGGACTTTGTTTGCCCTAACTTACCAAGAAGTGATCCAAATCTTCAAAGTTAACTTTTCACACTTCATTTTCGCCACTTACAATAATCGCTTTAAACTCATCACTAATCGTTTTTAGAAACAAAACCAAAAAGTCCAATAGAAAGTCTTACCTTCTGCACTTATGCAAATCATTTTTAGGATGAAAACCTATCCCTTCGTGTTCGACCCTTAGACTACCATACGCAAAGAGTCGACTACTAGCAAAGAGTAGGAACTTAGGTGTATATAAATCTTGCTGATTTTAAATTTCACTTACCGTGGCACGAATCAAATGGCGCCGCTGCCGGGGATGGTGCCAAACTACGAATGATAAGTTGAAGTGTACTTGTGATCAACATCACAAGTTAAGGTAACCTTTTTACCTCTTTTGTAACTCACTAAGTAGAACCGCGCTTCAAGACTTCTCAGAAGAATCAAGACTGCTTTCAGCTTTTTCATTCAGCTTAGTTTTAATTTTTGTTGGTTAATTTTAACCTTTTGCAAGTTGGTTTATCCTTCTTTGTTGTGTCTCGCCTGTGTAACAGCTTGTGTATGCGCATCGGGACAAGAGGAACTTCGTGAAGACTGATAGAAGCAAGACACAACCCGACCTGCCGAGAGGCATGAAATAATCACTGTTCATGATCCCATCAGAATAACAGAGTCATTTAATCCACAATCTCTATAGCACCACAGGATTACATCATCTCAGAGTATGTCACCCAGATTATCTCATTAGATACGGAGTGAGTATTATTGGACCCACATATCATGGTATGGAAACAAAATCCATACACCTTATAGGGATTTTGAGGAGGTTTGCAATTACCTTAAGGAAGGGTATGATGGACATGGATTTCATAAAGTCGAAGCATTTCCATTGACCCTAAAGGACAAGGCCAAATTGTAGCTAAACTCACCAGCCTGTAACCATTAGAAATGGTCGAGCCGCAGTGCACTCGACAGTTCTTCAGTGCTCATAAGACCAACAATTTGAAGAGACAAATTTACACCTTTGCAGCTCAGGATGGTGAGAGGTTTTATCAGTGTTGGGAGAGATTTATGGAGACTATAAGTGCATGCCCACACCATGGGTTTGATACATGGATGTTAGTGAACCACTTCTATTGGTACGTCCCACTACGAGGCATTGAAACCATGTGCGGAGGAGACTTTCTGAGCAAGCATCCCGAACGGCTTTCATGATTTTTTAAATTGATGGACAAACTTCTAAGGGCTGGGATGAGCCAAACCCTGTGTGAAATGGAAAACAATGAGGCCTTCAGCCCAACCCTAAGAGGAGGGATTTATATTAATCGCGTAAGATATAGAAACGAAAGTTAGGATTCTACCTTAGCCAGGAAGTGGAGGAGCTCATGAAAAGGTCTAATGAAGTGCATGCAGTGACGGAGGCAGAACACTGCGCGTGCCAACCTCGCACCAATCTCCAACCCTCAGACAATCTAAGAACAAAGATTCAATGGCTCCCACAAAGGTTAGGATTTCGATGTCGAATGCCAATACCGTAGGACAATACAAGCCACAATAATCCAATGCTCCATACGAAATACTCTACAATCTCCAATCGATAATCACCCTAACCTCTCATGGAGACCCAACCCCCCTGCCTATGTACCCCCAGGTGCCAACCTCGCTTTGGTTCCCTCACAAATACAACAACCATCATCCTCATCACCGTGGAACAAGCCATATTGAATTCGAAAGGTGGTGGGCAACTTTGTTGGAGGAACAAAAGGAATCAATGTGCAACCTGCACAAAGGATTGATACTGCAGAAAGTACACTAAAACAAGAGAATAGATGACTGGGAGAGCAACCTCGAACTAAAATTGATAACCTACAAAGAGATTCAATCACCAAGATCAACAAGTCATTGAGGTACAAGAAAGAGGAGATTCCCTTCACACAAACAATTCCAAATCCTAAGGACCACGAGGTGAGTCATCCAACAATCTGTGAATGGATGAAGTTAATATAATTACCCCTGAGAAGTGGAAAAGAGGTTGATCGCCTCATGCCAAAGCCCTCATGAAGAATCCAAGCAGGAGAAGAATTGCAGTCCGAGCATGGTCTTAAAATGAGTATTCAATGAACAGATCGTGATACCACCTCCATTTCCACAAGCACTTAGAGGCAAGAAGAAGGCATCTCAAAGAAGCAGGTATCTTAAGTCCTAAGGCAAGTGAAGGTTAACATACCTGGACATAATTAAACAAGTCCCGTGATGCAAAATTTGAAAGATCTTCAGACAATCAAGTGGATTAGTATCGAGAAAAAGGCATTTCTCACCGAACAAGTCGCTGCCATAATCCAAAGCAAATACCCCGTCAAATACAAGGATCCGTGATCTCCCACACGCCAATATCATGGAAGTGCATAGACAACCATTGCTTGATTTAGAGCTAAGGAACTTAATGCTGTATTCAGATATACAGTTAGTTTTAGAACTTAAACCTACCAACATCACTATCATCGTCGATAGATCGCTTAAAATCCCTAAGGGATAGTTGAGGATGTCTGGTGAAAATAGACAAATTCTCTACTACCAAAGAGGATTTTGTAGTGCTTGACACGAGCCAATTCAAGTAATGAACCTAATCATGTTCCAATCATCTTAGAAGACCATTTCAGTTAATGTGCCACGCAATCAGCCTAATTGTTTGAATGGAATCATGCAACTTACCTTGGTAACATGACCTCGGAGTTAAACATCTTTCATTGGAACAACAAGCAAAGCCAAGAATATAAAAATCAAAATAACCGCGAAGTAGCCTAAATGTTCAAGATGCAAAACATAAGGTCCGTGAATCAAGGAGTAATCACCAAGGAGATGAAGATATATCTGTCTGCCATCAACATCCACACGCAGCCAATCGTCAATTCAAAAGCCATATGTGATGACCACTTTGAACAATCTGGGCACCCAACACCATGGAGTCACTACAATGCAGGCTGAGAGATCATTCTCCTCAATTCCTCCTCGAAAGTACATTTGAAATTGAATTTGAACCGTGTTTTCAAAACCGATCATAGCTCATACAATGTAATTTCGCTTTGGTCTTGCTAGTTAATTTTGATAATTTCATTATTTTTCAAAATTTCTTAAATTAGCAAGCCTTAATAATTTTGTTTATATACTATAGTACTTTGTGTTAAATTTTTAATTTTGGTTTCATATAGTAAATTTTATTATAATAATTTTTATTTCACATAGTACTAATATTTAAGTTATAATTTTTTTTTTTTTTTGAATTGCAAAAGGTGATGCAGGCCAAGCCAAATTCGCTGAACCAGCGAAATAATGAGGACAAAAACTCTTCGGCTTCCTCATTTGCCTATAAGAAGAAGGAGGGGTCAGTTTATCTGGGTCACTTCACATTCTCCTCCCGGCGGCTTCAGTCACCTAATCCACCACCTGTTCAAACACCGCCTGGCTGGGCTGCTAGTCGTGAGAACATAGCCTACTACTGCGCACACTAGCAAGCTCAATGCATCGAGCCCCGGTCACCGCCCGTTGCCGTCGCACCTTCCGTCAACATCCACAGATCAGAGTCCCTGTCACTCACAATGTCCTGTTTTATACCGACACTCCTTCCACTCACACTCAGTCTCTACAGACTACTTCTGAGTCCCAGTTTAAAAGCCGCAGCGCCTCATGCTTCCTGTATGTCCCCAGTTTGGGCTTCCTGCATCACGCCACCAGTTTATAATCAGCTGCTTCGCACTGACACTCATCGTTTTGCCAGATTCCTATCCTCGTGGTCCATCTTATTTTTGCCTCCACACATCATCTCTACCGAGCTTTATTTGGCTATTACAGAGCGGTGGTGAGTCGCACAAGGAGCTCGTTCATCCAATTGCTTCAGAAGGATTCGCCGCCCCAAAGAGCCTCCTGCACCGTATTCAAGGCATTAGCTGCATTTTCAAATGAAAGAGAGCCCTTCCAAGAGTAGCATCCGTGATTTCCCGCATGGTTCAGACTCTGGGGTGGTCCCCAGATTCGGCCGCTAGGTTCAAGACACCCAGAGAGGCCCCACTTCCGGTCCCGACCCAAAGACCACTGTCCCATCCCCCAGGCATTTGAAGAGCCCCAAGGATTTCGGTCGAAGATTTGATGACACGGATTGGACCTCGGCCCCACTCCAAGGGGCCCTGAGGAGAGCTAAGAGGGCTCACTTCCAAGAGGGCCCACATCGGGCCTGTGAGAGTCATCTTCTTCGACCAGCCGGTCACCTCACATCGCGAGGCGACTCATCACCCCAACTGCCGGCCGCCGAGGATTCGACGGCCATTAGCTCAGTAGGGAACCCTATTCGAGGAATGTACGACTCCATCTGAGGATCGCTCCATCGAGTCGCATTTCATGATGCCCCTCAAGACCGAGGCTGATCCCATACCGGAGTCCATGAGGTCGACGAGGAGTATTCACTACATTACCTTCATGACTCCGGAGGCAAGATTACTAATTAATGAGTGGTGTTGCGCTTTACCACTCATGACCTCCAGTGGGAGCAACGGTCCACTCAGCTTCCTCGGGCTCAAAGATCGATGATCGCTCCTGTACTCAAAGCAAACAGATATTACAAATAGCCTTGGGCCCGCGCATACCGCCGCGCACCAGGTTACCGAAGGGGCTCACCGCCTCAGGGAGATGGTCCGAGCACGTCGAGACACCACCGCCGGTCCAAGAGATTTTACTCGGGAGGCAAATTTCCACGATGCGCTGATTGACCATCTATTTCGCACGAAAGACTCTCCGCAAAGATTATGTGCAAAGAGGAGGGGAGCCATCTCTCGGGAGGCTCTTACCCGATCTCTGGGGATTTTGGGTTCAAATTCCTCCGAGTCGTGATAGCCTCTCCGTTGCAAGCCGAGGAGAAGGTCCATCTGAAGGACCTGAAGACGAGCGCAGAGCCTTCCATTACTTGGCGCCGAGACTCCTCTCGCCATGTTCGAGCATCCGTGGGATTTCCAATGTGGAGCCCAGATCAGATGAGGTAACTGGCGTCCTCCGGTGCCGTCAGAGCGGTGATGACTATGTTCCGTCCCTTTCACCCACCAGAAAGGACCAGGAGGAGGCACGGTCGTAGGTCGAGGACTCCCACGCAGATGATATGCCTGCCCCAGCCCCAGGCACACAGGAGTCCAGCCACACGCATGTCACCTCCATCTCCTCCCCACACACTACATCACAAGAACAGTAATCGATAAGACCCTAAACATCCACCAGCACACCATTCGCCGGAGCAATATCTACGCCATTCTAGAGAGATAGCTCAGGATGGATGCCATCCGCCTCACTAGCAAGATAGTGCAGCCAGATCGGGAGGTCGCCCATGGTCGTCACCTCTATGCTTCAAAGAGACACGCACTCAGTCTTCCTCGTAAATTCCTTCGACGAGCAGGAGCCCACCACAAGACGCGTTCTCATTCGGGATGTTCCCAAGAATAGCTATTGAAATTCTTCTCAGACTCACCCAATTCACCCAATAAAGAGATATGAGGTGGTTAGGTTTCTTTTATGATTTTGTATAGTTACTACTTTATCAATCCTTACCACTTTGATTAGATTCATGTATTAGTCATGGAAGAGGCAGTGATATTTTGTATGTTTAGCTTCGATATGCATGTATTTCAAATCCATCTGGGCTATAGCAAAAGCTATTCGTATATATATATACAAACTTTTGCATACCATGTTTTGTGCCTTACGATGTATATTTGTGTTTTTCTTTTCTAATTGAAGAATTGAATTGCTGGGCATCTGACAATTGAATGGCTTTAGTTGGAAAATCAATCTGTTGTCACCTTTATGTTAGAAAGCAAATTTTATGCTTGGAATTAGTTTTCGTCGGGCCATAGCCCAAAAGATGTCACCTGAAAATTTCTCCCTTAAGCTTAATTCACACTGCACACCAGATTGTTTCACAGGCTGCACTTGCTTGCTCTTTCGCTTGCATACGGCCTTGTAGGTATGTCGGCAACCCAGATAGGTTTGTGTTACCCATACTTGAAGACCAATGTTGTCTTCCAAAAGGAAAAGAAAAGAAAAGCAAATAGAAAAGAAAAGAAAAAGAAAAGAAGAAAAGAAAATAAAGTCGTGAAATTTTGTCTTGAAACCCGAGCACGGGTCCAAGGGTGTATGGCGAAGCTCTTCAAGCCCGATGCCCTAAGCCTTAACTGGTCGGGAGTCATCGATTTAGTGTTCGCTATACGGGTGGATAGTAGAGTCTAACTAATTGTGTGCTTGATTTTCGGAAGCTGTCTGAGTCCGGGAAGCCTTTAGAGTTTGTAATGATTGTTGAAAATCAAGCTCACGTCGCCATGCTTATGCATGTTTCTCTCCATATTTAGCATTCCTCTTTCCCCTTTTAACTTTCCTCGAATTAATGCAATATACCATCTATATGATTACCCAAATCCAAAGAAGGTGGACCGGTGGTTTAATTCACTCTCTTGTAAGAGTAAATTTGTCCGTGATATTGTCACTTTCTTAATTTATCTTCAAATCAGAACTATTTTATTTCCTATTTTCTTCATTACAAAATAAGAAGTGAGACTAGATTCCTCTGGTAGCTTCGCTTCAATTCTTCATGGCACGAAACAGGTTTTAATCTCTCGTCTTCCATCTTCATTTATGCCTAAATACGGTCCAGTTGAATGGCTACCAACTCATCCTCCTCTTCTTCCGACATGACCAATTCACCTTTGACAACCACTAAAAATCAAATGAGGAAGACCTTGCAGACTACTGGCAGGGAAGCCTGAAGTCACTCGAGAGAAACTTGCTGGAAGATTCATGGAAAACCAGAGAGGACAAGCCACGTCAACCACTTGAGAAAGAAGGACGAGGTAATCATGTGGCTGCCGATGAACGATCGCCACAAATTGAAGCTAGCCCTTTTAACAAGGAGCAAATGGAGATGCTTCAGAAACTACTATCTCCTCTTATGTCAATACAATCACAAACTGGCACATCTTCCAATCAGGTCATTGGTTCCGGAACCTTGGCTCACAAAGGTAATTCTTTAAGCGCCTTTATTGTTGGTAAGAAACATAAAAAACCTTGGATCGTGGACTCAGGAGCACTCATCATATGATTTGAGATGCACAATTTTTCAGACATATGCTCATGTCCAATTTAACAAATCACAGCGTATGGTTCACTTTCAAAGGTTGTTTGCATCGTCTACGAAGTATCAAGGATCTTACTTCAACTCAGTTCTCTTGTTCCTAACTTTGATTGTAATCTATTAATACCAAACTCACTAAGGAAAAGAGGCAGATACTAATTTTTCATCCACTCCACCTAGTTCCTGTGGATTTGGATTCCGGGAAGACGACAGCAATGCTGAGGAATGCTCGACTCTACATCCTATGAGCACCACGATCCACAAGAACAACCTCAAATGGTAATTGGTGGTACTTTTTCGGCCTCATGTCAAAATAACGAGAGGTAATGCCAAAGTACTATCGCTTGGTCATCCTAATGCATGTGATTCAAGCATTTATTTCCTTCATTATTTAATAAAATCCAAAATCCTTTGAGTGTGAAATCTGTCAATTATCAAAGCAAGTTCGGGTCTCTATTTTCCCATTCAACCCTATAAAGCTGCCTAGTCCATTCTCAATGATCCAGCGATATTCTGGTCCGCAAGAATAAAAAATGTAACCAGATTGTGGTGGTTCGGTTTCCATCTTATAGATGATCACACTAGATTAACGTGGGTATTCCTCATGAAAGAAAAACTAAAACAGGTCAAATTTTCAAAAAAAAATTTCAAAATGATTCACTCCAATTCCAATCAAAATACAAATGAAAGTCCGATAATGCTAGGGATTACTCAACCCATCTGTGAGAATATCTAGCAAAAGAAGGATAGCTTCACTTAAGTTCATGTGTTGATACCCCACAACAAACGGAAGCTAGCTGAAAGGAAAATAGGCATTTGTTAGAGGTGGCTAGATCGCACGTTTTCTACGAATGTACCAAAATCATTCTGGGAAGCTGCCCCACGGCAAACTTACCCTCATCAATGATGCCATTCTGTGGTACTAAAATTCCAAACACCTTGTCAAACACTCCTAAAATCCTTTCCGACCACTCGTCTCATCTCCACTGTCCCACCAAAAATTTTCGGGTGTTCTGTCTTTGTTCATATCAATCAACAACATAGAAGTAAATCCTGATCCTAGGTCACTCAAGTGCATCTTTCTCGGGTATTCTCGCAGTCAAAAGGGTATAAGTGTTACTCTCCTGTCACAAGAAAATTCTACAATTCAATGGATGTCACATTTTGAACCCAATTTTACTATCCAAAATTGATATCTTCAGAGAATTCAACTCGTAACATCGCTTTGGAACCTTGAGTCATCGAGTGAGTCACCATCACCACTAAAAATCAAGTTTCTATGAGAGTCATGTAATCAAATTTCGAGTTCATTAAGTTGACTTCAAAGTGGGATAATGAGCACATCCAAGAGGAAATGGAGGAAGGAGTAATTTCTCAGCAAACCCATGAGGCCGAGCGCCGGCCCTAATCCGCCAAAATTCCGTAGCAATGTTCAACTCGATGTAATCGTTGATTCCTGTGAGTTAGAAATGATATTCTTAATATTACTATACTGAGGAAAGGGAGTTGATCATGACTCAGCATCCCATTGGAAATTTTGGCTCTTATGATAAGTCATCACCTACGTTTCGTGCATTCACTTAACATCACAGACAAGTTCCTCAAGATATTCAGAAGCTTTCAAGTATCCTAAGTGGAAGGTCGCAATGATGAAGAAGTTCTACACTGCAAAGAACGGTATCGTGGAAATTACTGACCTCCCGAGAGGTAAGAAACCAGTTGGGTGTAAGTGGATTTTCACAGTAAAGTACAAGGCAGATGGTAATGGGATGTGTATAAAAATTTCTACACGTAAAGGATTCTACCCAATCATATGGTATCGACTATCAAGAAACTTTTGTCTAGCTACAAGCCTTTAACACTGTTTGCATTTCATCCTCAAAGAAGTTAATCTCGATTAATTCGCTTCCAATTAACTGATGTGGAAAATAGCTCCCCTAAATGGTGCACTTTTAGAGGGAAGAAGTTTATACGGACATTCTCGCCGGCTTCAGACTACATCAATTTCAACAAGGTTTGCGCACCAAAATCCTGCACGTCTCACCCTAGTATTCTGGCTTCAACGGTTCACTAAGGTAGAAAGGTACGGATTCGTTCTTGAATGTCAATCCGGTCACACACAGCCGGGGAAACACTTCCCGTAAGGGAAGATGGCTAGCTATCATTGTATATGACTCATACACTTTGACTGTAATCATGAAGAGAAAACTCACCATTTAAAAATTAACACAAAAGAAATTCTGATCGCACCCTTGAAACCTCAAGTACTTTCTTCTCTAATTGAGATTACAGTTAAAGAAAGGTATAAGGCCTACAACGCAAATAATGCTTCGACTTACTAAATGAAACAGTGATGCTAGGATGCAAGCCTTAAACACCTATGGATTCCTGAATCAGAAACTTTACAGTATTTGATGGAAGTCCTAAATGGATAAATAAGATATCAACGTCTTGTGGGGAAACTCATCTATCTTTCTCATACAAGGCCGTACATCTATTTCATAGTATGGTAAGTCAATTCATGAATCCAAATCAAAAAACACATGATCGTCAGGACTGCATTATTGAGGTACCCAAATGACACTGAAAGGGTCTCTTTTCTTCCAAAGAACAACAAAGAAAGAGATTTACTCTTTCTGGGATGCGTATCGGGTGTGTCTGACTGATCTAGATCAACTTCTCGGCTATTGTTCGCTTGTCTGGGGGAATTTAAGTCATACGGGCGTAAGCAAGAAACAATCAGTAGTAGTTCAAGAAGGCCGCAGGCAGGACTCGTATATGGCACAAGGTATCCGCGAGAATCCGTTGAATTGTGTCGTTAGAAGAATTACGTGGGTTCAAGAGCATCCCATAGTGTTATACTCGCGACAACCAAGCCGCCATCGTGATTTTCAAGAACCTGGCTCATCATGATCGAACTGGCACGGAGATAGACGACACTTTATCAAGCAAAGATCAAGAAGGGTTTTCAAAGTCAGCTTCACTCCAACAAAACCGTCAAACAAATGACATTCTCACGTAAAGCTCTTGGCTCTGAAAGCAACCACTAAGATCTCGATCAAAAACTTGGAATGATCAACATCTACAATACGGCCAGGGGGAGTGTTGGAAAATCAAGCCCACGTCGCTCATGCTTGTGCATGTTTCTCTCCATTTAGCATTCCTCTTTTCCTTTAACTTTCCTGGAATTAATGCAATATACCCATCTATATGATTACCCAGTCCAGTTGTTGTAATCTCGGGCTTAATCACCTTCTCCTTGTAAGGAGAAATTTGTCCCATAGATACCGTTGTACTTTCCGTAATTAATCCCCAAATCAGAAACCATTACTTCCTTATTTTCTTTCATTACAAAAATAAGAAGTGGAGACTAGATTCCCAGAGTTTTTGCCTTCAAATTCCTTCAAGATCCTTTAATGACGCCCCAAACCAGCACTGGGTCAGAGTCATAGTGAATCTCTGCTACACGGACTTCTGGTGGTCGAATTTTAAGCATTGCATCCTACAGCAGAATAATAAAGAAAGAAGTACAGAATTATCTCCATCTAGGTTGTTCAACAGCCTTAAGGCTGTCGTTAAGTAGGTCGGGGGAGGGACAATTTTGCAATTTATTATTAATCGTTATATAAAGAACCATTAGACTTTAGGTGAAATCAAGCTGAGAATCATGGAACCAATATCGACCTAAATCGTTTCACTGTTTTGGCTCTTTCATGCCGCCAAACTCAGATGTTCCATTTTCTAGCTTTAAGGTACCGTTTTATATGTACATGTAAACTCCATAAACTTTTGAAAATCACTCATATCCCTGCTTCTGCATTGCTAAGGGACTAGCAACGCTTCTGCTGGTGGGTGTAGTTAGGCACTCAAAAGACACCATATTAGATAGCTAGTGTTTTATGCTGACTAATCATTTATGCCAATTGAGTCTGTCTCTTAGTACTACTATGCCGGCTAGATGTTGCTTTGCTGTTTTGCAGCTGCCACTGGGAGACACGGAAGTCAAATCATAATCACCCAAGATCGATCCCACTGTCGCTCATCAATCGCACCGTGGTCCAAAAGAAGAATGAAAGGGGGCAAAGACGAAACGATGCAAACAGAGACGCAGCGTAAACCCGCACCATGATATCGCGAAAATTCGATCGCAGCATCTCCGCAACCAATGAAACATCATTTTCAAGATCATAGTTTTCTTGAAGATCGCTCCTCAGCTTAAATTTCCTCATGTTTTACTATCATTATACTAAGCTACTAGTTCTTCTGTTAGCCAGTTTAAACACATCGTCTTGCTTAAATTTTTGCATTTTCGCTATCTCGGTGATTTTCTAGCTAGCTTAGTTTTCGCCTAATGAATCGTTTTCTAGTTTCTCAGTTTAAATTCACGGCTTGAAACATGCTTTTGTATTTCACGTAAATCCTAATTTTCAATTTTGGTGTATTATCTTTTTGTCCCTAGCTCTAGCCAATTGTTGCTTTATGGTATTTTCATATTAGGTGGTTTATATAAGCCACCTCCCATTTTGTAGCCTCTAGCAACAAATCAGAAATTACTTTTGCAAGTTTGAATTTTGTGCTGTAGCTTGCAGTTTGTTAGGTTTGCTTTCTCTCTTTCTTCTCTCTCTCTTGCTTTTTTGTCGTTGAACTGACTTCTCTTCTAGATTTATCGTCCTCAAGATTACAAGTTCTCTTTCTTGAAGAGAAGAAAGGTTATGGCGGGTATAGCGAATGCTTCTTTCAGTTAAAGCATATGGTTTAGTTTGTGGCCTTATTTTCAAATGTTGAATATGATTTAATATTTATTACTAATGCTTTTTTAGATTAGCAGAGTGTTTTTTATACACGTACTGGTGAGTTTTTAGAGGAGTTTGATGGAAGCCATCAAATGATGTTTACTGAAGCCAGGTCTCGTGTTTACAGATTTATGTCATCTCATGGTTTATCAAACAGAGCCACTATACAGGCTCAAACAGATCGCTGTGCGTCTATTCCATAGTCGTCGTTTCATAATGCTTAGATAAAACTCCCAGTGATTTTGTTTGTTCCTAACTTACTGTGGTTAGCATCAAACTTCAAAGCTAATTACACCTTCGCCTTTCAGTTTGATTTATGTTAATCGCTTTTGCACTGACTGACTCAGTTGAAACAAAAAACCGTCAGTAGTGTTCAGCTTCATGTACTTATGCAAACAGTTTTATTTAGCAGCCTTATTCCCAGATCACATATCATATTTCGACTGGTTTATAGTAAACTTAGGTGTATATGTTTTGTTGATTTTGCTTTCAGTTTTCACGTCTGTACACGAAATCAAATGGCATTTCGATTCTGCGCTGGCAAAGAGGCCGAGCCAAAATCAAACATGTAAAATTATATACACTTGTTTCCCTACTACCCGCGTAGTCAAGCCATCAAGCAGATAGTGGTCTAGGTCAACACCTGGGGACGGGGTTTTCATCCTAAAAATGATTTGCATAAGTGCAACGGCTGCAAGGATTTCATTTGATTCTTGGATTTTGTTTCAAAAACAGTGTGATGAGTTTAAAAACTGATTAACTGTAAAACAAACTGAAAAAATGAAGTGTGAAAAGTTAATCCTTGAAGATTTAGGTCACTAACTCTGGTGTTTGGGCAAACAAAAGTCCTCGGTTTTATCCTCAGTTATGACAAGCAACCTAAGTAGTCCAAGCCACAACCGCATTTATGTTTAACTAGCAAACCTCACCCTAAAATCAACTCCTATTTGAGTCAACACGATAACATGACCATGGCCCTTTGTCAGCTTTGAAACTCAACATTAAACATCATTTCTGTGTTGGTCAGAAGACCATCTAAAACCACAAGGCATCTAGGCAATAAGTATGCACCAGATCCTAAAGCATGGTAAGTATTGGCCAAATCAATAACATTCAATGCTATTCAACCCTATTTTGAGAAGATAGGGCCATAAACACAGTACCTGTAGCTTTTAACACAAGAGGACAACCTGCATATGCCCCACCACCAAGCTAGCTTCCTTCCTCTTCGAAGAAAAGAGGCTTAGCCAAGCATCTCTTTGAGTCATTATCCTCAAGAGGTGGCTCAGCCAAGAAAATAAGAGAAAGAGGAGAGAGACAGAGAAAAGCAAACCCTAACTTAAAGCTCAATAAACTTTATTTTGTACAAATTCAAAACTTTACCAAAATTTGTTTCTCAATTTGTTGCTTAGGGTTACAAACGGGAGGTGGCTTACATAGGCCACCTAATGTATGAAAATATAAAGCCTAACACCGGGCTAAATTTAGGAGAAGGAGAATACACCAAAATTGAAGTCGGTTGCATTAATTACAAAAGCATGACATGCGTGAATTTCGCTGCAAGTCACTGCTTAGGCGAAAATTCGCTATTAGAGAAAAATTTCGCTAGCTAGCGAACACCAAGAGATAGCGAATGCAAAATTTCATTAGGGCAGCTGGGTGGGATTTCATGACAGCTAAATTTCGCTAGCTTAGCTTAAATTTATGTGAGCAGCGAAACACGAAATTCTCGCTAAACGTTGCCTAGCGAAACCCCGTCTAGCAGAACAGTAATTGTTAAGGTTGCAATTACTTAAGGTTGCGAAATTTTCGCTAAGGTCATGAATTTCGTTATGAATCCCAAATAAATTTTCACCTTAGCGAAATTCCCGGATTTGCCGACTTTCACCAGACGCCTCTCGTCTCAACATCGCATCGATTTCCATCACTTTGCCTTCATTCTTTCTTTGGATTTTGGTCCTGGACGATGGTCGATAATTGGGATCAATTCCTTCTTGATTCATCATTTGACTCCCGATATCAACTCCCAAAGTGCTAAAACTCCAAAAAACAACCAAAATAACCTCTAACCGCATAAGTGATACCAGAAGACTTGAACACTCTAATTGGCATAAATGACATGATTAGTGCGCAAAAGCACCCCAAAACCTATCTAATATAGGGATTCAAAATAGTACTTTTGGTACTAATCAAGCCACCTCGCCTTATAAGCCCCCGGCCGCTTAGCATGACCTTTCGTTTATTTTGGCCTCTTCAAGCAAACCCTTCAAATGAGTAGCCACTGACATCCAAGATAGAATCAACATCCAACGCAAGCTCAAACTCATCCCCCAAAATGGGAGTCAAATATGACAAGGTACGAGAACTTACGAGGCGACCGGAGAGACAGGCTAAAGCCTCATCAACTGGCAACAGAACTCGACCTCTTAAGATCGTAATCCCCAAGAATAGACGAGATCGCTACCGCGCAAGCCCGGCATTGTGAAGCAAAGAACTCGTCTCCGCCAACTTGGGGTTTCAGATCTTTCCTCCTCGCCTCTTCCTCCCTTCGAGAAGGCGACTTAACCTTCTTCATTGGCGGGTTCCAGACGGTAATGGGCGTGATCGCCAACGGTTGCTCAACGGCCCCACCCGAGGGACCCTCCCCTCATCGCAACAGACCTGCACGGGACCACGAGCCTCAAAATTATAGGAGTTTCATAACCATCCTTGGATTTATAGATATGAGAGGACTGAGAAGATGATCTATAACCCTAACTTTGGAACTTTGACCAAAGTCGGCCTATCTTCTCAACAGAGTGGCGCAGGCTCTTCGTTTCCTTACTCCTGGCTTCCGAGACACCATCTCTTAATCACAACATTTCTATGGGTTTTGCAGGGCCCAACGGGAGGAACTTTTATAGTGAAAGGAGGTGAAGGCCTCAGGGCAGTAGATCGAGTGGACTTTGAACTTGATGGGCCGAGAACATCCGACTTCGAATAACTCACAGAAGGACGAGGAGGATATTTCACTCAACGCCACGGCATGCTATCTTCAACGCTAAGATCAATTCGAAAGCACCTTAGAAGCGCATGTAAACAAGAGGAATCAGATGCCCAGCCGATCATACAAGTTTTAACCAAAAATGTAATGTAAACACTCACCAAGATTCTCGGTAGTCTAAGCCACCGAATGCCAAGGTGTCGTCCTTTCGAGAGGATCATATCGCAATTATGGCAATTTAACGGTTAGCAGCGCTCTTCCAAGGTTCTATGGGAGGAGGGAAGATTCAAATCACTGCAGGAGCGCCTAACGCCAGAAAAATAAAGAAAGCCCTGATGCCTCCTTCGGCCGAAAAGGTAAAGAAGGCTAGTGCCTGGGACACTGGCCCCCGTCCTAAAGAAAACCAGCAGACAACTAAAATACCCCAACCATCAAGGAGTCGAGCTGGAACACACATTGAAATGTCGCAAACCCCTTTTGGTGAAGGATGCAAGGAATGGTAAGACCGCGCATCGGCGCTCATTTAAACACACCACCAGTACAGAGACCAAGAATAGAGGTCAAAACGCCGGGACCACACCAACGCCAAAGGAAGCTTCGATGACCGCCTCAAAAGATGGCCCCATATGGAAGGACCGACCTGGTTAATAGTCCCAGTTGTGCCATGCTAAGGCAGACTTGATGATCTCACCCCTAGAAGGTATTTAATCAGCTCACTTTCCTCGTCTCTTGTCCAGCGGGACGAGGAGGCACCCCGGGCACTCGAAGTCCAACTCCGACCAAACGGTCGTGAGACACCGCCATCGGTCTAATCAGCACAGCCGAAGAATCACCATCGATATCGCAAAGAAGAAGAAACGACTTTAATCTATGATGAAAGTGGATAATGAAAACAAATTCAACTAACTCCAAACAACTCGGCCTTATTAGAAATCAAGAAACAAAGACGCGAAAGTGGACCTGGTGTAATATCATTTAAGAGATTATCTGAAGAAGACAACAGAGAAAGACTCAGACAAAAAAGGCCTGCATGTAAGACTAAGAGAGAAGGTTCAAACCCTGGGTGAGCGCAAAGGAAAAAGGTCCTAGCAAAGGGCACACAAGACAGAGATGTCCGTGAAAGAAACAAAAGGAACCTCAAAGAACGGAAGAAATGAGCGCGAAAAACCAAGAGTCACGATGATCACAAGACAATGACGTACTAAGCCTCAACTGACCCACCCAGCAGACACGCCGTGGAAGCCGGCAACTGGCTGACACAGGCCATGCCTCGCCACGTACGCCGCATACAAGGACGGGGCAACCGATAAGAGGGTTCAAAAATAAGGCTCACAGCCCACCTACTGTGCCCAAGAAAGAAGCCACCCAACGAAAATACGCTATTGAGGCCTGGTCTCGTCAACCCCAAGGGGAGAGGAGGCATGACCATTGGAGCATTGCCAGCTCTTCTGCGCACATTTAAGCTTCGGTGCCAAACCCTGCATTAAGGGGGTCAAACTGAATGCCTCAAAAGACACCACAGTTCCACAGGCACAAAATAGACAGTCCCCACACATATTATTCAAGTCCAAACAAATCTCACCAATATGGAAAAGACAATAATAGATCGAAGATCAAATCTGATCCCCCCCAATAAGGAAGGAAGATCATCACAACAAACTGCTTCAAGAACCATCACAACCATCGACAATAACAAGAAACACCCATCCAATGGGAACAAATCCTAATCACCATCCAATCCATGAATGATTCATAATGAAAAGGGTGCCACCTTATCATGAAGGTATTATTCATATTTGATAATTGTTGTTTATATCTACATTAAAAGGCATCACGCCAATGACAAGTACATGTTTCTTTTCTTCTCAAATAAACTATTTTGGTATTTGATGCACCCGCCAAGTCCCTCTCACCTCCTTCATCCATTTATGGTATATCATATCTTCAAAATCCATCATAAACCTGTACTTTCAAGAATGACCATACTTCACCTTAACATCATGATCCACTGCTTCAGCTCTGTCAAGAGTTCTTAGATCCACTGATCAAGCTCCACACTTCCAGCTTCAGCTCCACTGAAAATAATAATGAATTATTATTATTATTTTTAAAATATATAATGTTTAAGGAAAATGTGTAAAAACCCCTCCATTGTAGATCCAATATCTGTGTCTATATTGAAACTTTTTTCAAATGGAACAGCTCTATTAAGACTAGCTTACTTCAAATTATCACATGTTTAATCAAACCATAAAGTCTGATCTAAATATGTTTGAAATGAACGTTAAGCATTAATCATGGTGTTATAACCACTTCCCTTTCCTTTTTCTTTCTTTCATCCTTCCCTTCCCTCTTTCCTCTCACACCTGAGACTTCTTACCTCACTCCCATCACTTTTGGTGACATCTCACCCACCCTGCTCCACTGTGGGCAACTGCCCAACACCACCTCAAACACTGCAATCCACTTCTTATTTTTCTTTTGTCCTTGAATGATATTTAATGTTATTTAGTTTAAAACTGTTTAAACACTTCAAAAATTTATTGAATTTTAAATTATCAACAAAAAAAACTAATTTTCAAACATAAACAATTGACTAGTTATTTTTAAAATTTTTGCAATTATGTCTATTTAAACTGACTTAATCTAAATCAAAACATATATATATGAGGTATGGTCTAGGTCCCATACTATATGGGAGAGTAAGATAAGAGGAGGAAAACATGCAAATGGGAGCAATGAAATGAGTTAAGAAAAAAAGAGAGTGATTTATGTTTATGTTATGACACTTACATACAGAGAGAAGAGAAGAGCAATCTAAGACAAAACATAATGATTCATGTTATATTTATGTCTCCGTTATTTTAATACTGTCTAATACTTCAGCCCACCTGAGCCTGCTAGTAATGACTTTGATTATAGTAAATCACAGGCCTTTGTATCCAAAAAGTTCTAGATACTATATATTCCAAAAAAGAATAATGTGAGTAATGGACATTATACATTTTCTTGATAAATTATTACAATGATTCAAAGTTATAATTATAAATCGTATATAAATATAGAACTAAAACGCATTTAAAACTTAGAGCATGACACAACATCTAGGTTAATAGCAAATGATCGTTGAAGGTCATTCATTTGATAATAAAAATGTCGTAGACAAGGAGAGTATCTAGGCTTTTTCTTACAAATTCCCAACAACTCTCTTTGTTCTCTCTTTCAAGCCCTTTTTTGTTAGATAAGAGAGGTGATTTTTTGGTTATTTTTGGCCTCAAATCACCTATTTCATCGTTTCTTCCATAGTTTTGAGTTTTATTTTCTAATAAAAGTAGCTTTCAAGCACAGATTTAGTTAGCCTTTTGTTTTTTCATTTTTCTGGGCTTTGAATCTATTGCAAAGTGTTTCCTTTGTCGCTGACTCATACGTGATTGGCATCGGGCCCGTTGTGGTGTTTTGTCGCCGACTGCTTCCGTAGTTTTGTCGCTGACTGTCGGGAATATTTTACTTCGATTAAGGTAGCGGTAGTTGTGTCATCGACTTGCCAGCTTTTATGGTTTTCACATTGATAATTCAGATGACAAAGTTCAATCTAACAGAGTTATCAGATCAAATTTTGTTCGCGCATGTCGCATAATCGGAATCTTATATCAGAGGCATTTTCTGATTATCAAATAATGAGGCCTTCGAAATGATCCTTTTTATATTAACCAAGCGGTCATCTTCTTAAAGTTTTGTGATTTTTGATTACGTGTTTCTCGCATCATCCTTCTTCTTGTTTTTTTTTTTTTTTCACTTTCTTGCATAAATATTACTGTTTATTTGAGCATGGGAATTATTTTTAGGTTAAGCACCAAAAAGATAAACATAGAAGAGTCCTCAACCATTAAAACATGATATCTCCGAGAAATAATAAAATATGTAATGGATAAAACTTCACTGAGACAAATGACCCTCATCTGTTGAGCTTGATGTAACATATATCATATTTTTGCTTAATATAACATATTCTCTTGCCTAATGTAGCAATTTTTTTACCTAATGTAACATACTTACAAAAATTTGTTACATTAGACAAAAAAGTTTATTATATTAGACAAAAATCTATTACATTAACATAGATTAACATATATATATATATATATATATATATAGGTATATATATATATATATATATATATTAGCTTTCTTTTCTCTCAACTTTTCTCATAATCCTTCTTTATAAGAAGAAGTACTTTAGTCATTCTTAATCTAAAATCACCCAATCTACACATTTTTTTCCAGTATTTTTTTCACAAAGGAAGTTTTCCACATGTGATTCAGAGCTTTTATATGCTTTTACGATTTACTTATTGTCTGCAGATAAGGACACGTCACTTGTTATGCCGGGGTTATGTCGCCGTCTAGGTATGTGTGTGGTTGTGTCGCCTTAATACGACGTTTGATTTTCAGAATAGAATGCCGACACATCATGTTTACTAAATCTGAACGGAATAAAAGGATATAATGACATTAAAACAATAAATTAAATCAACGACGCTAAGATGTCAGGAACTGAGTCAAATGATTAAGTCACATTAATAATATCAATACGTGACTCAATTATCAACATATGTACTTTTGGGAGCCATTTCATTACGCTATTAACCCTGATGCTATTTCATCTTGTATTTTTAAATAATTTTGATTATATATTTTTATTTGGACAAGTTGGCTAGTTTAAAAAAAAAAATTATTTTCTTCAAAAAAAAAAAAAGTTACATTAAACTAACACAGAAGGGGTCTTTGTTTCAATATGGAAGAGGAAGGTTAATGGTTTCACTTATTAATTGTTAAAATATCGCATGTTTGAATGGTTTGAAGGATTTGCTTCTATTTTTAGTTTTTTTTTGCTTCACAACACCTTAACATAATTCCCCCTTATTTGTTTGGAGGAAAGGTTAAGCATGCTTCTAGAAAGATGTTAAGAAAGAAAAAAAAAGTTTTTATCATATTTTGGTTTCATCTTGAAAATACTAAAGAAAAGGTTTTTTTTTGTTTTTTTTTATAACTAAGCAGTTTGTTATAATGTAGTAAATTGTTCCTACTAAGACTCGAACATAAAACCCCTCCTCTCATTGGATGTCTTACATTTTTAAACTTTGAACGCTCATATTTAATCATTGTGTAATAAAGGAAAATAAGTTAAACAAGTTTGAAAAATATTTAAAAATAATCTATTGACTTTGAATTTAATTTTTATTTCTCCTTTTCTCTTTATATTCTTTCCATCTCATTCCATAAACTTCCATATGCTTGAATTCAAAAGCACATTATCCTGTTACAGAATATGTTATTAGATAACATAGACAGGAAAGCTCCCATGCACAATATTCACACAACAAAGACAAGACAATGCTTTGTTTATTTGCTAAAGGTGAGATTTGCAGAATGAGAATGAAAACTACCCAGAGAGGTGTTCATATCTCAGACAAACTGCTGGAGGAACTCATCCACAGTTGTGTATTTGACATCGGGATATAGCTCTGAAGCCTCAACCCCAAACGATGGTTCTATCTCAAAGTTGGTGTGGTCTCCCTTAACGAAAACAGAGTGACCGATTGATAATATCACATTCTGTGGAATGAAACTCTGCAAGAAACAAGAAACGATTTGAGTCGAAGATCTTGCAGCAAACAGTTCAGTTAATAGGCGTATAATAACCTTCCAGTTCAGCCCAAAATCTGTTTGTTTCTTTTCAAATTCACTGGCACTGAGTTAACCAAATAAATTAACTACAGCAGCAGTCTGAATACTTCGAAACAGGAAAAGTTTTTTTTGTACAAAACCAACATTCCCACTAACCTTGGATGTTCTGAAGCACTTGCTCCTCTGGTACGTAGATCTTTTCAAGGGTTTTCCCAAATCTTTCTCCACAGGGAGACAAGATCATTAGATAGAGTAAATATTCTGAGGAGGCCTGATGTAGAGGATTTTATTCAAGGTTCTAGGATCATCCACAGCTTTGATGGTAAAGGTGCCAATGTCATCCTCCTTGTTAAAAACAGCTGGAGATGCAAAAACAGAACTGGTAAAATAAGAGTTGAACCTTAATGCATAACACATACATATATATAACTCACAGCGAGGAGCTGAATCGAGAGAACTGTTGACTTAAAAAAGGAAACAGCCTAGCCCATCAATTCAGTTAAGCAAGGTCAGTAATGATTAATAACTGGAAATGCATGATTGATTATTCTGTCAGTTCAGTTTTTTTGCGGTGCCCCCGCTGCTGGAAGAGCTGTGTTTCTGAGTGGTGGGTTTGATCAAACGGGAGAATGGGGGAGTGAGGAGTGATTTTCAGATCCTGATCCAGAAGGAATGCAGGCCATTCTCATCTCAACAACTCTGTTTGGCTTGTGAGTTTCTGGCTGATAGACAATATGCAGATTCAAGTTATGAAATGGTAAATTAACAGTCACATGGATTACGTGCCATTTGCGGCAGAGCCAGGAAATGGTTTGAGGGGGCAATAGTTGGGTATTTAGTTTAAGGGGACATTTGTCACTTAAAGCATTATAGTAAAGCTGAGAGTTGAAATCTTATATGCAATATGGGCAAGAGTTCGAAATCTTCCCATTGGAAACTTAAAAATAAAATAAAAAAAAATCAGGGGGCCATGTGCCCCCCCTACCCCCCTAGGCGGCACACATTGGCTCTGCTCCTGCTCATTTACATAATCTTTCATTAAAATTACTGTTCACATTCATTATACCATAGGATGTTTCAGAACAGAAGCGCCAGTATATTTTAATGTTGGTAGGACAAAATGCAACAGAGAATTTCAACCATTTGTCATTTTCGAGGATGTTGGCACTTGCTTTGGTTCCATCTCGGGGCCAGGTAACTATCCTCTTTGAGGAGACAGTGAAACCATTTGTGCCAATAGAGGAGGAAAAGCTGGCGAAAGGATTGGAGGTTATAGGTGTAAGGAATTCCTTCAGCTTCAATAAGTCTTGTGGTTGAGCCTTAATCCGAATGCTGTTTTGCTGGCTCAACAGCATGGACACAGTCCCACATCATTTCAAACTCTGACGGGAAGAATCTCTGGACAAAAATAGAGCACTTTGAGACAATGTTTAAAAATCCAGTTATATCTATTCAGTCTTGGTAAAGTGCAGACGGTGATCATATTCCAGATACATGAATATAGATATTGATAACAAGTGTTCTATGAGGATAACATTGTCATGCAACAAATAACTGGAACTGACGGAAGGAAAAAGTGCACTGATGAGGATACTTAAATGTGAAGGAAAAGAGTTAAATGAAAGGGAAGAAAAAAAATACAAAACTTCTTTATCAAATCACTTGAACTTCAATTTTCATCTTTATTTTTTAATCATTAGTTCCCTACGGAGTGATTTGAAAACTTTGGCAGGATTTAATCAGGCTAAATAGAACAACCACCATGAGAAAGTATACGCTGAATATCGTTGAACAATTGTCCATATCCATTGACAGGCTTAGCTGCATAGTTAAGTAGCAAGATTCGACCATCATCTCATAGGATAAATATAAAGTTCTTCTTGCGGTTTATAAAATTACCACATTCTATAACGAGAGATTAGACATTGATTCTCAGGCTTTTAGCAAATGATTCCTAGAAGACCATCCTTTGTCTGAGGGGTTTAATCATTTAAAAAAAAGTAAATTAGTTCCCAAACCAAATCATTTATTATGATAATCAATATGCATTGTTTATGGCCCCAAGCTCTCTAGAAGATCAAACTTGTAGGATTTGGGTTTTATAAGAAATAATGTTTCACACCGTCCCTCACATGGGGCCCTGCACCAAACAGAGTGCATCATGGACTTTTAAATACACAAATTAGGATCAAATATTCAAATTGCAGAGAGAGGTCTCGAACTCATAATCTCCTGCCAAACCAAGCTTTGATACCATATTAAACAACCAACTCTCCTAAAACCTTGTAAGATTTTAGTTTAGTATGAATATCATGCTTCACACAATAACAGTACAATAAGCACCATTTCGCCAAGAAGAACCAGTCAGTTGTAATCAGGCTGTAAGAGTAAAGCAATTTTCAAACATCCTAATATAGCGGAATTGGAGTCGGTTATGGTAAGATTTTCTTGGAAAAGAGCACATTACTCAATCCAACCTCACTAAATTACCATAGATCTAGCAAGAAAAGTATGTTGAGGTCTTTCAAACACTCTTTAAACGTTTATATTTACTACAAAGGACGCAAATGCCAATAATAAATAAATAAGTATCATAGTACTTGGATCTACAAAGAAAGAGAGAAATGACAAGGAGAAGTCTGGACAGTTTACCTTGACATTTCCTGCTTCTTTGATGGCAGCAATAATCTTTAATTGATCCGGCAACTGAGCGTGGCCAACCGTGGAGATTACAACATCTACTTGCTTGATCACCTTCACCAAACTCTCGTGATCGTATAGATCCCCCTGCAACATGACATGACAATCCAGTCGCTTGCATTGATAACCCTAGAGTCTAACTTGGTAAGAATCAGAAAATGGGCGGTAGAAAAACGCTTTTATGAAACCAAGAAAGAAAACAGAGTTCAAGCATAAACATCCGAACTTTTTCTTTTCCTGAGAATCGCCACTTTCTAATAAAATGAGTGAAGAATTTCAGTCTCCGACTTTTTAGGAACTTGATCATATAAAAATTCTTGAACTCGACTTAATCTCGTTCATATTCTCGGTGGCCAAAAGAAGCGAAAATCGGAAAAGCAAGAATAGCGGAAGAAAAGAGGCGAATATTACTTACATACACCAAAGTCACGCCAGGAGCTCTTGAGAGCTCTCAATGATTTCCGACTTGGAAGAGTTAGAAACGGTGGATTCTCTGACGAGGCAGGTAGGGTGACCTAACCTAGCGCTGGCAGCGACGATAAAGAAAGAGGATTTTCCGATGTAGCCGGTGCCGCCGATGATGAAAGTCTTGCTCTTTCCGACATTGTGGGCAGCTTTTCCGGTGAATCTCTCGCTAGAAATGAGGAACGCGATGACAAAGAAGAAGGTAGCAGGAGAGTTCGGTCGTTAGCAACGAACGAGACAATATTCTTATAGGACGGTGCTTGAGAGCGTTCAGATTATGTAATTACGGAACTACCCTCGTGTTTTAATGGGAATCTCCGTTTTGTTATATTTTGTACCTGGCTTGATTTCGGTATCATTCATGAATGTATCCAAGTTCATTTGTTTGAAATGGTGTAAATTAGTCAACCTTTCAAAATGGTATATGACGTGTGAAATCACTGAAATGATGCAGTTTTGTTGGATGCGGTTAAAACAGTAATTTTTGTTAAGTGTAGAATGATAGGATGCAGTTTTGTTAGGCGTGGAAGGAGTTGGCCTCATCATCGGATCACATAACACATATTCTTTTTAGATAATTTGATTAAAAAAACTTTCAAACATCAATTTAGAAATCTAACCTCCAAAATTTTAACCATATTTTGATAAATATATCTCTACCGTTTTCTTGTTAAAGTAACAAGACAATGTAAATACTTAAAGGAAATAAGTATTTTGCCTATAAAAGTTATTTTTCAAAAATAAAAAATGGAAAGGTTAAATTTATAAATTTTGAATTATTGATTTCCTTTTAATCCGTATTCTTTCTTTGACACCTATTCATTTTGTGAGGTCAATCTCATAAATGTTGCTACAGTTGTAGAAGCTATATAAGGAAGAATGACTCCCACCTTGATGCTACGTTGATTAACTCTCTTTTATGAATGAGAATTGATCTTTGTTTCGATAAATGAAATTGGTTTGGAAATTTCGATCAATGGAGATCCATTCGGTATCAAATAACGATTATAAATGAGCGAATATATTAGTAAATTGAGAGATTAGAAAGAGTTACAGAGATCATTATATCAATCACAAAGAATTGTAAAAATAAGTGTGAAAAACGGTGAAGTTCTCGTATCGGGAGAGTAGTAAAAGCATGTATTCGCGAGGAGAGTCTTAAAGGAAAAATGAGATGATTGTCTTGGGTATGTGTTTATCGCGTACCTACAGTTTAATAAGAGTTTATGGATTAGAAAGTCTAACAAATTGGGTCTTAATTGTAATGTATATCTTTTAATCTGTCTATTCCCCCGTTGTATTATATATATATTTTAAAGAGTCAAAGCGCTCGAACTTATGAGCCAGGCCTCAAGGTACCTTTTTTTTTTTCACTTAAACAAGTATTTATTGGATTCTTGTTGTCTGTGAACTAAAATATAGTTTCAAAGACTTCACTTACCATAAGATCATAGAGCCACGTCTTCCCACTACAGAATATGCCCAATGGCACACAGGCTAAGTTAAAAACACACTTCTTTTCACACAACATAAATTAAGACATTACAGATGTTGGCCCATTTAGATAGTGGAACATGACACAGTGGAGCACCACCACTGGGACCCGACTCAGCTCTCAGTTAATGATTGAGCAACTCATCCACAGTTGTGAATTTGACATCTGGATATAGCTCTGTAGCCTCCACTCCAAATGATGGCTCCACCTCAAAGTTGGTCTGGTCTCCCTTAATGAAAACAGAGTGATCGATCGAAAATATTGCATTGAGCGGAAAAGAGGCTTCTGCAAAAGAACAGAGGAAAAACCCCATCAATATGAATATCTTAGCCATTGTTTACAAATTCACTATATATAAATAGATTGTAACAAGAGTTATATAAAACTAAGCGTTGCACAACAAGATAATAACATATTTGACTAAGCAGAGAAAAGATAAATCAGTTATAGTCATTGGTATGTTCTGAATTTTGATTGAAGTATTATAATTAATTATAATGTTAAAATAAATTATGAACTGAACCTGATTTATTATCTTGTGGCGCCAGTATTGTTTCGATTTTTCGATTTTTAGTGAATTTGTATATGTGTTTCTATCAATATATTACTAGTTTGAATCAATAAAATTATTTTTTTTTCAAAAAAAAAAAAAAAAACTATATTTAGGGCCAAAAAAGGTATCATGTATTTGGCACTTTTATGACACCTTCCCCAATCTAGGTCTGGGGCATAATCACTAGATTACAGCAGACCGTCTAACTTTCAGTCAAAAAATATTTCTTACTAACCTTGGATATCCTTCAGAACTTGCTCCTCTGGAACATATATCTTCTCAAGGGTTTTTCCAATCTTCTTCTCCCACAAGGAGATGATTTCGTTGTATGAGTAGGTGTTTTTTGGAGGCCTGATGTAAAGGTTTTTGTTCAAGGTACTAGGATCATCCACAGCTTTAATGGTATAGGTGCCAATGTCCTCCTCCTTATTAAATACAGCTGGAGATGCAAAGTGAAAGTAGTAGATAGAGTGAATTAGAGTTTAGTTGCGAAAATTTTTATTCTATCAAAATTGAGAATATGAAAATTTTGATGTATTATAATCTTTTTAGTTTCATTTCGAGAAAATACGTTTAATCTTGAATTTGGTTGAAATCGTTTAAATTTTAGCGCCGTTTGGTTGAATTTAAATTCTAATTTTCGATTTTAACATATATAAAATGTTGAAAATAGTGAATTCGTTTTAACATTTTTGTGATTTCTTTCGTTTATTACCTGCAGTAACTAGCCAGCGTTTCGCTTGCATTTTGAAAAGTTTGAATATGAAAAAACGGAAAATTTCTGCTCTTCGGGGCATCTTCTTATTCCTCCAAGCTTGGACTACTCTCCTTAATTTCCACTTTTTTTGTTAGAAACACAAACCTTGAATTATTTTCATGTGAAAAACCAAGTTGTTGTTTCATTTAATGCTTATGTAAAAAATTCAGCAGATGTCCAGTTTTCAAATAGACACATTCTGATTTTCAGGAGAACAGGCCATTCTCGCCTCAAAAACACTGGCAACCCCATCAATTTTCCTGCTTGGAGATGATATTAAGTGGCACGATTCAAAGATCTTTTGAAAACTAAATTTTCTTACGCTGTTGGCTCGTTTGATAAAAATACCTGGTCATTTATCTAAATAAGAATCATTTTTAAAGAAAAAAACAATTGAAAGGGTTAGATTTATAATTTTTTAAGTTGTTTGACTCCTTTTAACTTAAATCTTTTAAGATAATATGCATCTAGTGGTTAGTAAATGGTGAAATCAGCACTCTTAAATGGAGTCCATTGCTCATTCAAGCAACCAATTGATTGCTTAATTAAGCTCACTACCATCAGATGTCACTGATTAAGACGAAAATGAAATGGGAATTTCAGCTCTTGAATGATGTTCAGAGGTTGCTTACCTTTGGGATTACCATCTCCTGGAATGATAACTTTATCCCTTGGGGGACCGGTGGCTCCAGGCTGTGATAATTTAGAAACGAAAAAGGCGGCAGTGGCATCAGATTGCGATAATCTTGGAAGGAAAAAGCCAGCAAATAAGTTGGAGCACACGTAAGTGTGAGAATTCCTTCAGCTTCAATTACACGGCGGATTTGAGCTTTTATCCCAAATGCTATTTTGGGTCAACCGCATGGACACGATTCCACATCATTTAAACTCAATTGGGAGAAAAGAATTTCTGGATGAAATAAAACACTTTTAAGAACAATATGTATAAGTCCAATAGATGAAAAACCAATAAAATCTATTTAGTGGAATTAGTGAAGGATCAAAGTGAGAAGAACTTGATACAGTGTTCAGCGATGATAATCACAGCTGAAACTATTTAAAGTGAGTCAGGATCTTAAGGTGAAAGTAACTAAATGAAAACGGGAAGAAAATAAAGCTATAAAACTTGGGTACGAGGTTTGTTTTTCTTATCTGTCTCATTTTTTTTTTGAACATCTGAATAGTATTTAATAATTAAGTATTAAGTTGTTCTTTTTAACAATTGGATAATAAGTAAGGATGATAACGGGATAAATTATTTGGTTTGTTCTTAAAAACTGCTCTTAATCGATGAGTTTGTTTTAATTGTCAATTTTTAATATTAGGATGGTTTATTTTCTCTTAATCAGAGATGAGTTTAGGACCGGATTCGGTATTTATTCTCTATCACGCCTCGATTATATTTTAAAAATATTTTTATTATTATTTTATTTTATACTTTAATATAAATAATAATAATAATTAGAATTTCCTCAAAAAAAAAATAGAATGTTTTTTAATAAATAATTTATAAAAATTCAAAATATTTTTATTTTTTATGAAATATATTAATTTTAATATAATAAAAATAAAAAGAAAATATTAAAAAATATATATAGAAAACAAAACAAAAATAAAAAGTAAACGGAGCGGATTTGAGAATTTTCTTATCGCCAGCGCAAATAAGTTAATTTTTAAATGAGATAGGTTTGAGGTGAAAAAAATGAAATTGGGTTGGGTGGGTAGCCCAATAAAACCCTCCAGTTAATCATCACTGTATGGTAGTGTTCTTATCCATTCTTCGCATTTGGGTAATGATAAAGTTTTGCTTGCTTTTGGTGGAAAATGATTTTCTAAATAGAAAAAGCCCAAATATTTTTACTTTTTCTAATAAGTTATGAAAAATTTAAAAAACAATGATTGTCTTTAGTATTCGACTTTTAGAATTCAAGTAAAAAACAACAACCCACATACTCTCCTTACATTTGATCACGTCCTAATTTTAATTTTTTTTTCATTAGGATCATGCGCCGAGAAAAAGCACTTGATATTATTTTAAATCTTTCATACATGAACCTTCACCACTCACTCGATGGATGAGATGATGTGGGATACTCTCAGCATCAGTCTCTGCATCACTTTAAGCAATAATTATGTTTTTCCTAAGTTTTGGATTACAATATATATCATACATGGGGTCAATAAATTAGAGATGACTATGAAGAGTGGAGCTTAGAGCATGTTTCAACCTAAAGGACTCATATATCTCCTTGGACAATCGGCTTACCTAAAACCTTTTAAGTTGACAAGGGTAAACGTTCTTTCATGAACTTTCAACACTCTTTAACATGTCTAAAGAAGGTATTACTACATCATGCGCAAAGGATAAAGTTATTAGCAATAAATTATTACAAATTTCAGTAATAAAAAGAATAGTAATTTGGATTTGCAAAGAAGAGATGAAATTAGAAGAAGAAAAGGAGCGGAGAAATTCATCAATTGGACAAGAATTTGAGCGTTTCAGCTTCTTTGATCGCAGTAATGATCGACTTGATCCGGAACTGTAAGCGACCAACTGTGAGATGAGCCCCACATCCACTTGCTTAATCGCCTTTACCAGACTCTCGTGATCGTTTAGATCTCCTATCTGTATAACAGAACCAATCAATAAAACTATTTCCAAAGATCTCAAATAGCTGAAGAAATTCAAAAATAGGCGGGCTTTCTACTTTGGCTGGTTGAAGAGGCAATGGTATGTGCGTTTGTAGTTTGGCGAGGAGGTCGGGTTCGAATCCTCTCGCTATGATTTAATCACGTGTTTATTTGAGAAAGTCGTAATGAATTTCTGTCTTTGATGGAGATATGGTGATATAAGTGAGGAGAATAATTGCAGGCGTGATGACCATTAATGAAGCGTCCTCTGTTTGAGGAGCTTTTGGAGGTTGGTCGTTATGACAAAGCAATTAAAAAATAAGCGTTATTGAAAATTTTATTTCTTGAATCTCGACCTTTTCTTTCTGGATGAGTGAATAATTTCAGTACCATTTGCTTAGGAACTCAAACATCAACTCAATTACGGCCAAAAACAAAAAACTGTAAAAGAACAGACGGCGAAATGAGAAGAATGAAACCATATAACTAAATTCATAAGACTCTTGAACTCCAGTTCCCGACTTGGAAGGATCCAGCGGTGCGGTTCTCCAATGAGAGCGAAGGTAGGATGACCGGACTTACGCTGGCGGTGATAGAGCTTCCAGTGTATCCGTGCCGCCGATGATGAGAATCTTGCTCTTTTCCGGCATTGTGAGGTTTTCCCGCCAAACTCTGTCGAGAAATGTGGAACTGAAATCAGTAAGCACTAAGCACTGGTGGAGGAAACGAGCCGTGATGATGATGTTCTTATAGAAGAAAGCTGGAGCAAGTTCAGACTCAGTAATTGCAGAAACTACCCTTCCCCGTCGGCTGTAATTCTTTGTTTGGTCCTTGATTTGAATGCGCTCGTTGGTTATATGATTAATGAGATTCACGTGTGTCTCGGTCAATTTTAGTTGCTTCCGTTTAGATTGGGTACTATTTACAAAGGCATTGTGATTAATGTGATAAGAGCATATAATCTAAAATATATATGTATAGTAAGAGAGTAGCTATCAGCATTGTTTTAATTCTTCACTTTCCTTTTTTTTAATTTAATTATTATTCTTAGTTCATTTAACTTTATCTCTTGCTCTGACTGTTTTAGGAAGAATTATTATTAAAAACCTAAACTCATGACTTTTGCATTTTAAATTTCGAAAAAAATCTTTAAATGTAATAATTTTCATTTAATTATAATTTTAGTGCAGACCAACCCAAGAACCTTTATAATGTCGAAGATGGCTGTGAAGTTGTTGGGTTATCGATACTAGAACTACGATTAAAATAAAGTTACTATATTTAAAAATTAATTTTTTTTTTTCTTGCGATTTAAATCCCCAAAAATTTATTTTTAATAGTAATTTCACACCTTTTATTGCACATCTATGTTTCGAGTAGGACATGTTGGTAGCTACACAATAGATTTGCTGGATTTTGGTTAATAAAATTCTAATCATTGTGCACATTTAATTACCTTTTTGTTTTTGGTTTTGCCTCTTTCCAAATCGAATAAAGTAAGATTTATCTGACAATCTTCCACCCCCATTTAATAATATATCTTAATAACACATATTCTCACACCTACAATTATTGCCATTTCCTCAACATGTATCATTCCCTTTTCAAAAAAAAGAAAAAACAAACATTTAGTAGGATGATGGTAGCAGGGCTTTTCCATGGGAGACAGTGAAGTTGTATCTTCAGATGGCAGCATTCAATTGGGTTCTTTCATAAGAGTAACTTCCAATTACGTACCTTGAAAGTGCTAGGAAGTAAAAACATGTTTTGAATTATCTTATTGTTATGATTCGTGGAACAAAATAGTGATCCAAATAAAACCGAGATTTATCTAAGGGTTAAGGGTAAGTAGAGAAATTTACCAATCGGGGATTAAAGTCCATAGATGAAAATATTGGCAAGTTAAATGATTTTGATAGGTTGATGTGCAAATAGAATGAAGAAGAGGCCTTATTAGCAAAATGAGAAATTAAATAAATAAAAAGATAGGCTAAACATAGCCTTATGATGAGAACAAAAATATCTCATTTTGGCTTTAGGAATTAGGGAATACTGTGGAGAAAAGAGAGAAAAGAAGAAGAAGGAAGAAGGAAGAAGAGAAAGAGAGAAGAATCAGGTTTGGACACCACTTAATTTGGATCATTTGGCCAAAACTTCTATAATCAAAGGATGTTAGTTTGAAACTTTTTGAGTGATGGAAATACTTATTTAAAGTTGCAGTTGGAAAACCTAACTTTTCATCCCATGTCATTTTTGGATTGCGTTTAAGTTACTTTTATGGTTTGTTTTAAACATGGTGTGTTTTATAGTTAGAAGTGTTTGACGAAAATGGCGTTTTGTTTCTCTTTCAACACCTTGCCCCTACGCTGGCGAACGAGGTCAGTTTTACGAACTTTACGTGCGCTAGGCGTAACATCACTTCCGCCTAGGCGAGACACCTCTACGCCCTGGCGAACCTCTCCACCCTAGGCATACACAGTAAGTTACATTTTGGTTCCTCTCTTACATTAATTCTAACAATTATCCATTGGTTAATGAGGACCTAAATAAGTATTAGATAAAGGTTAATCTAAATCTCTCAAAAATTATGTTTCTAATATTATTAGCTTTGCCTTGGTGATTCGATCGTTGGGCAAACATCAATTCTTGCCCTCATTTACTTCAATAAGTTGTAAGAAAGATAAATATAGTTCGAAATACATATTAATTGTATGCGCTTAAGGTAGAATAATCAATGAATGGTATCGATTGGTATTCGCCTCTTCTAGTCTTACCGGCAAGCTTTATCATTCTACGTGACGGATCCGTCTACGATAAGTGCCCGGCACTCACGCTGGTGCTCGATGCTTACTGTTTGCGATGGGCGGACACGTCTCTTATGATGCCCGGCGCCCACATTGGTACTACGATACTTTTGTTACATGGGCGGACCGTTACATTCGATGCATGCCGTGCAGCCGGGTACTTGTGCCGTGTCCTTCTCATTCGATTATTAGGGTCTATCTCGACAAATATTTATATGTTATATACCACGAACTCATAATAAGATATGAAATTAAATGATAAGAATCTGAATGAATAAGATGTAAACATAATCGATGCAATTACGTATGTTTTGTGATGCTCACATGTGATATATGTTACGAACTCCCTACGGAAGATATAAAGTTTCGATTACAAAGAATTATGTACACATGAAAACCTCTAATTATAAGAATTATACCACTCCGTAACTATCGAAACCATGAAATTTTAGAAAAAAAGGTAAAAGCAATTAATTTGGTCGAAAAGCGGAATTTTTGAATCTCGAGATGGCCAAACGAGCTTAGCGCTTTGAAATCGTCTGCGCAAAATCTAGATTACCAAATAAATTTCGTTGAATTAAAGCAGAACCGGGTGCGCGTTTTGAGAATCTGGGGTGGTGGGCTATATTCGGCATGGATTGGGGGATCTTGCATGGCGCAGTTGAAGGGATGCGGCATGGCACGAGTGTTTCACGCCAGCATGAGCCATGGTGCACTTGAATGTGGCGCAATTAGTAGCATGGACGTGGATCCTGCAAAGGGAAATAAAGAAATAAGGAAATAAGGAGGAAAATCATGCACCACACATGTGGCATGAGGAAAAGGGGAGAAAGTTTCCTCCCTTGACCATTTGGTCAAGTATGCTCCAAAAGGGAGGAGAAAATGCCAAAAGGAAGAGAAAATGAGGAGAAAAAAAAGAAAGAAAAGCAGAGGAAAGAAAAGAAAGAATTAAAAGAATTCGTAGAGGAAAGAAAAAAAAAAAGAGTTGATGAAAGGAAGGAAAGCAGAAAGGAAGGAAAGGAAAAGGAAGGGAAAGGGGAAAATGAAAAAAGGAGGATTTCCCGGTGCCAGACGGTCGAAACTTCGATGATCCAGTACTAAAGTTGGTACACTTGCGTGAGATACATGTGTGGACACGAAACTTGACTCCATAAGGTGGAGAATTTTCCTACTTAGTTATTTCTGTACAAAGGCTGCCTTTAACTGGTTTTAATTTATAAGAAATTTGTGAGGAGGCCATAAATTTAGGTTCTAAATTTTTGGGTTGAGTGTAGAATTTTTAGGAATTTTTTTGGATTGTTTTCAAGCTTGATTTAGGTTGAATATATGGACCTTTGATATTCCTGGGGTTTTACGCAAGTTGTGAGGTTGTCAACGGGATCCCACAGGATAGGGGGTGTCCCACATAAGCTCGACATATGCTTTATGATATGGTACGCCAAATGTGGACCCTTGGTCATATCTGTTCCACTAAAAATTTATAAGTTTAGCCGCGGTTTTCATTCGTGTGAGTGCTCGAAGAAGGACATCGTGGCATTCGTATCGGTCGAGCCACATGTAGGGTCCCTCCCGATTTAGGTTTTGAATTTGATTTTTGTAATGTAAATGTAAAAGTTTTGTAATAGTGAAAGTTGTTGCTATGCAGTAGCGAGGCTGGGAATGTATAAGACGGGTTAACCTACGGGTGGTGAATGCCCATTAAATTTTATTTTTATGGTTGTTTATTGAAATGGGTCCACTAATGTCAGCGAATTAAAGAGTCTTAGTCTTGTGCCGCGCCCATCATAAATCGCCAGAATGGAAGGTGGGCATGACAATAATATATTTATAATAATTTTATGTATGACAAAATTACAAAAATATCCTTACACCATGTATCGTATTGTGCTCCCGCACCCCTAACCTATCAATTGTCCCCCCAACAAAAGAATACAAACCTAAATGGTAAATGTTGTTGTTCTGCACCAACTCGCTCTCACCCTGCTTCACTCCCATTTACTTGTTTTTCTCTATTAGTTTATGATTCCCTCACATATGAGTCACATACTACAACACATACTTTCAAAAAATATGTTTTAAAAATTTAGAGTATGTTTGGTTTTTGTTTTTAATTGTTTCCATTCTCATTTTTGAGAATAAGAAAAACGAAAAACAATTGATTCTTTTTCAAAAAAATCACCTAAATTAGAGATCAAGAATAGTTTTAAAAAATAAGGGAAAAATGGTGTTTTGTTTTCCATGTTTTCATTGTTTTCAAAAAACTTGATTTTAAAAAATGAACAAAAGACTACTTTCAAAATTCCTAGGAGCTTGTGGTATGGGAGCGCAACAAAGCTCCATCGCTATTGGGTACCCATAAGCCCGAATAAAATAAACTATGAAAATCTAATTCCAGAAGCTTCTACATGCATAAGATCGCAACATCCTGTAACAGATTATGCTAAATGGCATATACAAGGAGGCCATGCCTCAGATGCTTGTTTATTAAGATTGTTGAGGCATGTGGTTCATATTAAGGATAGGAGGGTTGAGCAAATGCTTGAACGGAGCGTAGTGAGGAAAGCGTGAACATTGTCCCTTCATTCCACCAACCTCTGTATTTTACGGGATGGAGGATAACGAGTTGAGATGCAATCTTGCGATTTATATTTGGAATGTGAAATTGGTAATGTAATTTGATAACTCGAAAGTTATTTATAAATATCTTATTTCAGTGATAGTGAAAAGTTTATTTCCGTTTTCACATAGCATATGTGTTTTTGTTTGTTTGTTTCTACAATTTTTATCATCTTTATTGCACGAATTACAACAAAGATAGATGATGCAGAACTCTATTTTGATGATAGTGAAAAGTTTGGTACATCATTTCATGATTGAAACCTTGTATTAATAAAACGTAAAATCATGTGTTTTTTGTTTTTCCTTACTCCAATTTTTGTCATCTTTGTTGTATGAATCACAACAAAGATGCGTAGAATGACAATGAAAACTACCAGGACGGGGGATAATCTTTCCACCTGTGGTCTGAGTACTCGCCCGCAGTTATGTAATCAGGATACTACAGCTCTGAACCCTCCACTCCAAATGATAGCATGATCTCAAAGTTTGTCTGGTCTCCCTTAATGAAAGTAAAGTCACTGAAATTGGGTGGAACAGAGGCTTCTGCAAGAAACAGAGGAAAGCCCCATCAATCTCAACACATTTGCTGTCATTAAAAGATCAACCATATAAACAGAGATTGTGGTGAAAAAATTATCCTGTGCAACTAGCTGGCACTTATGATTAGCTACAGAAATCTAGATACCACCTAGGCACCATTATGTTTCTTTTTTAATCATCCGGTTAAAACTGCATTTTTAAGATGGAGTTTCTGATTTTATAATGAAGACACATTTTGGACAATGGATTAGGTATGGCTCAAAGCTCAACCTTATTTTACCAAAACAAGAGCCACTCCACCACAAATATAAATGTGTCCTTAGCTAACAAACCAACACCTCTTTTTTTCCTTCTGTTTTCTTTTACCATTATTATTCCTTTCTTTTTTTCAAATCAATTGAGCAACAACATATTGTTAGTCTCTCATGTGAATCTCTTGGGGAAGACAGACCTTAATTGAGGTCTGGGGCATGATCACCAGAATTTTACCAGCAACTCATCTAACATTTTCTAAGTTAAAACAAATTGGATCAAGAACCATATTCATTTTAATAATATATAATTATAGAATGATCCGTTCCCAATCTATATATTCAATCTAAGGAAGAGCCAAAGTTTGAACATTTACAAAATAGAAAATGCTCTCACACTAACCTTGGATGTTCTTAAGAACTTGCTCTGAACATATATGTCTTCTCAGGGTTTTCTAATCTTCTTCTCCCATAAGGAGACAATTTCATTGAATGAGTAGGTGTTCTAGGGAGGCCTGATAGAGGATTTTGTTTAAGGTTCTTGGATCATCCACCTTTAACAATATAGGTTAGGTTTCATCATCCCTCTTAGTACAACTAAATACTTTAGTTATAAAGGACTTGTACGTGGACCCTCCCCTCCATATGTGCTACATTTTTAAAATATTCGTTTTACTATATGAGTTAAGCATGATGAGGTTCTATACCACCTATTAATATTAGTTGTCAGGTGTTTGTTTTTGGCCTTTACAAAATTAAAATAATATTAATTTTTTCTTTTAACATTAAAATTAAGATTGATTTTAAAGTGTCTAAGAATTGAGACTGAACTCTGATCCAACCGCTATCAATTCACATTGATATTAATGAAGTTGGTTTTAAAAGTATTATTGAACCACAAAAGAACAAAAGATATCATTAACAAATTATAACAAACCATAATTTAAAGATACAAAAAGAATATCAAAGTCTTCTACAACTTTGGTCCACGGCGTCATATAAAACATTGTGAGAGTAACATAAAACCAGGCATATCAATTTTTTTCGATTAAAAAAAAAGGCATATCAATTTTGTCAAATATTTTTCAAATGTAATATGATAAATCACAAATCTAAAATTTCAAATATTTAAAAAATGACATTTCATAAATTGTAAGGTCTTGAATTTGCAAAAGAAAATAGGAACAGAAAGAAGAAAAGGAGAGAGAAATTTCGTTAGTTTTGGACAGATTTGATAGCACGACGCATTTCCGCTTCTTTGATGGCAGCAATTATCCTGACTTGATCCGACACCTGTCCAGTGTCCGCTACCAACGGCGGAGATGACTATTGACTACATCCACTTCCTTAATCGCCTTCGCCAAACTCTCGTGATCGTATAGAGCGCTTCGCGATGGATAAAAATCATCGGTTTAGTGGATATCATCGGTATGCGGATTTTTATAGATATATCGGATATACTAGAAATATCGCCGGTGGATATTTTTAAATGAATAACTCCGATATCGGAAAGTAAGCCCCATTGTGATCGTCATGCTTAGTTGGATGTAGGATTAAATGTCAGCCATTTAAATATATCCTGATATATCTCGATATATCTCCGATATATCACGGATATTTTACCGAAAAATTAAACTAACGTGTGCGTGTGTCATAGACCTGATATATCGGCGATATATCGGTCCAAAACCGATGTATCGGCGATATATCGGTCCAAAACCGATATATCGGCGATATATCGGTCATGTGATATCGTGTCGAACATCCATAGATGCTCGGATATATCAAAGATATATCAACGGATTTATCGGATATTTTCATCATCTGCGTTTGTCTGCGACATAAGAGCATCTAAGCGTCGTTGAAAAATTAGGCGTCTAAGAAGTATATTTTTGCACTCAAAAATCATTTTTAGTTTATTATAAAGATTTTGATTAAAAAATTTCAAATAATTCAGTATTTAAAGTTTTATCATCTAAATACATTCCAATTTTACCACTTTCTCTTTTTAATAATTATATCATTATCTTGCCCCATTCTTCTCTTTAACTCAAGCATTTTATAAAATATTCCCATTAAATTGGTTAATATGTTCCATATCAAACTAAATATTTTAAAAATTATTTGTAGTTCTTATAAAAAATAATGAAAAATAAATAATTTATCAACTATAGGAAAAAAAATCGACTGCGTTGGGATTAAATAGAAAATCTAATCCAATGTAGCTAATAAATATTTTGATGATTTCTCAAATCACACTGGGGTTGTAAAAAACTAATAAATCTTGAAGCTTTTTGACATGTCATTGATTGATTTGTCAAATCGCATTGGGGTTAAAAAAAGTTACATTGGGTTCTGGATGATTTGATCTGTCACTGGCTGATTTTTCAATTCACATTGGGGTTCTAAAAAGTTACATCGTTCGAGGACCGGCTCGATTCTTGCATCACGAAGACTTGAGCTTTATCATGAAAGCGTGCATTATGTTACTGACATAAATGGGAAATTAGGGGATGAAATGGGTTGATGACGATGAGACTTGTTACGAAACAAAGGCTGGCGGCAGTAGGAATTTATGTTCGTGGGAATCGATGGCCGGTTGAGTATCACGAGGCCCTGATACCCTTTGATCGATTATGGTAAGCAGGTGCCATTCGAGATTTCAACCACCCACTATGCCCTCTGGCTGACTTAATTACGCATATGTGGGCCTTCTATGGCGGACAAGGCGATTGTCAGTGAATTGTCTTATTTGATATTATGTTTCTTTAATATGCCGTGTTATGTTATGTTTTTTAATGAAAATTTAAGTTCGTTACATGACTTATTTATTTAAACTATTAAAGTACATAGATAATTTGACACTTCATTTTCATTAAGTAGACACAAATATAAAATAAATTGAATATATAAATTTAGTAGTCGGAAGTACACGTTAAAGTTAGACTCTGCATTTTAAATTTACTTTTCTGTGTCATTATGCTTCGTAGTTGATAATAAATGTTCTTTGTTCTTGACATTATGAAAGATGTCTTTTTTAGTAATGGCGTCGTGGCGATCATCTATGACCTATCTTGCTCCATACGCATCCTCTTGTACGTCTTGCCATTTCTAGTTGCGCATCCTCCATACGTGCTGCTTTCGCCCGATGAATTAAAGCTTTTGCTCCTCATAAAAATTATTTATCTTTTCACTCTGCCCAGATAATTCACGAATCGTATATGAAATAGAATTACTAGTATCTGTTGGACTCGCCTTACTTTTATGTTTGCTTTCTTTAGCTGCCAAGATATGCACAGTGTCACGTCTTGTGTCATTTAAAGACTTTCCACTATACCGTATTGGAGGATGCCATTTTAAATTTTATAAAATCAAACTTAAATTAGGAAATTATGAATAAAAAAATTATATTGCTTAAAATATTAATAACCTAAGATTGAAAAATTAATAAGCAATTATTTAAATAGTTAATAGAATAATTCAAAAAATGAAAGAATATATAATATTAATGCAGCAAAATAAATTAATTTATATCAAGTAAACGAATTTATATTTAAATTTGTATTTTATATTATTCACAAAAATATGATTTATGGTTTTTCATTTATTAATCTTATTTTATTTATAATATTATAAATTGAAACTAATTAGAAGTTGATAAAAATATTTGTGGATAATTATTTGGTAAAAAATGGGTTTTTGGGTCAAAGCAATGCGTCGTTAACAGCCTCTGTTTAATAATAATTCAGTCAAATCGCAGCTGACCTCTCTGCCATTTTTCTTTTCTCTTTTCCTCTTTTCTTTTTGGCACTTTCTCTCTCTAGGATTGAGATCTCGTCGATCTCTCAAAACTGTGGCCGAAGCGAAGTCATCAGATCATGGAAGGCGGTGAGAATCAGTCATCCGTCGTCGAGCTTAGGATCTACAGGCGTTAGGTAGACGGCAATGGATCACGGTGACGGTGACACCCGCCTCAGCGCCGGGCGCCTTGACCTGGCGCTTCCGATTCGGTAGGTGAGACACTAGCGGTCTTCTAGCCCGGCGTTTTGGGAGAAGAGATGAAGAAGGAAACTGCTTTGGAGTCTTACGCGCATAAATGGAGGTCTTAGCGTGTTTGCGAACGAGGGCCAGACGTCGACTTTGGTAATTGTTGATTCACCTCCTTCTCTTCCCTTTATTCTTGAACAGGCTTCGATTTCGACATATCGGGGTTGTGGGTCTTTTACGGTTTAGGATTTGTTTTTATAAATTTTTCATTTTTTTTTGGTTGTTTTTGTTTTCAAGGAATCTACACGAAACACAAAATTTTCCATCTTCTTGATCATATTGTGAAAAATCATTTTTTTGTTATTCTTGTGTTCTCTATTATTAGTTAAAATATGTTTTCAAATTTTTGCGATGAAACAGGTTCTTGAGTGTATTATGTGTGTAAGTGCCATTCGTTTCTTGTTATTGTTAAAGCTGTTGGAGCTTTTTTTTTCAATTGCTTGTCTAAATTTAGAGTATTGCTCCACTTCTAGAGATGCTCTAACATATATAACCAATCAACTATTTCGTAACTCGAAATGTGCGATTCTAATTAGGATTGATTCAAAACGGAATGTTTTTTTTTTTTTGGCACTTTACCGGAAACAAACTTTTCTCTCTTTTTAATGAGGATCCGTACTTTTCGATCTTCTCTTTTTGTTCGATCGGGAACTTAAACATCCGTGAATGCTAGAACTCCAATTTAATTCCGTTTATTTTCTCGGGCAACCAAACGAAGCCAAAATGGCCAGAAATAAGGACGAGTAATACGTACATAGACCAAACTAACGCCGGAGCTCTTGAAACTCTCGATGATTCCCGATTTTGAAGGATTAGAAATGGTGGATTCTCTAACAAGAGCGAAGGTAAGGTGACCTAACCTGGCGCTGGCAGCGACGATGGATTTTCCGATGTAGCCGGTGCCGCCGATTATGAGAATCTTGATCTCGTCGATCATCGCGATCCTTTCCGGCGAGAAATGAGAAGTTCAAAAGACCAGTGTGGTTAGCTCCAAGGCGAGTAAGCACTGATGAAAATTGAGCAGGGATAAAGCTGGTAGGGGTAGAATGTATAATTACGGAACTAGCCTTGTGCTTAAGTGGAAATATTCGTTTTGCTTATGAAGCGTACTTGCCTCCGTTTTTATTTTTTATTAAATAAGACTGCCAATAAGAAAAATTACAAATTAGGTTAAAGAATAAATCACAATAATTTTCCAAAAATAATTTTAATATGTCTTCTTAGTTAAACAATCTCCCTTATCTATAAATATGACATCGATTATAAATATTAGATAATGAAAGCTCAAATATCTTCAATATGAATCAGATGAACTACCTTTTATTATTGATAGAGTTTGGCGTGTGACCGCTCGTTAGGCCCGAGAGACATCATTTCGAGGTGAAGGCCAATCATTGGACATACCCATTTAGGTACTCGGTTCTTCCAGTATAAGCCCGGTTCAAGTGTTAAGCTTAGAGATCGGTTTAGATAACCAGTTGTGATCTCTGAGCCAAACCAAGATAGGCCCAGGCAATTATGGGAAGGCTCAGTGAAGTGCAAAATAGAGCGATCCCCCGATCACATGCTATCAATCAAACTAAATCCAGCAAAAGGAAAGAAGAATAATAGATCCTTCGAGTTGGACAACCTCAATAAGGAAGGAAGATTATAAATAAAATGTTGCTTTCATATCACGGCTGCCAAAATCGATATTAAGTTATAATAAGAAATATCCCATCCGATGGGGGACTCTGATACCATCAATGGTTGAACATCTCTTATATCATCTGAAGCCGCTATAGTTGGAAGGTGCGCTGATACTCATCTTGTTCTACACACACATTCTGTTTGTCTTACCAACATGTGCTTACTGTGAGTCTCTCTTTTCTCTTAGAAAAGCCCAGCTTAGGCATGGGCGACCGGGCGTTCTCATTGACCTTGCTTCATTCTCGTTTTACGAGAGTCTTCACGGCTAAGGTTCGAATCGATATTACGGCCAGTCATATGATGACGATCAAAAGCACCGCATTTCGACCCGCTGTGTCCGGGTCGACCCAGCGACCCCTACGCTCCGGTGATTCGGTTGAAAAAATGGCATCGCCGGTTGCGGCGCGATCGCGGGCAACCGGTTCCTTTACAAATATAGCGATTTTACCGATTCGCGATGGTATCGACTCGGAACACTGCGGGGAAGCGGCGCGATCGCAGGATCACGAAGGATCACCGTGATGCGCATAGTAGGCCTCACAGGGCCGATGAAGCAATCTGGTGTCTGAATGAAGTGGAAGCACTCCGCCTCGTCAACCCGGCCCGATAGAAGAGTTAGAACAACACCGAGACAAATCATCCACGGGGAGACCGACGGACGGGAAGGTCATAACATTTCCACCACGAGAAGGGCGACCACGGTCACGACATTCCCAGGTGCGAAGCGACGAGTCAGTCCTAGCGAGAGGGAGGCATGGACCATAATTAGTCCCAGCGGAGGAAGAAAGCGCGGCTGGTGCCGGAGGAGCATGTCGGGAGCAGAAGAACCACATCATCCCCCACAGGACGGAAGAGCAATCATGGGAAGCGAGAGGTTTAGGAGTCTTCCAGCCGGGGCTCGGCCGTGTGAAGGAGGTGGTTAAGGGCGCCTTGGACACTATGAATACCCAGTACAACAAAGCGAATCACCCTTCCACGGTCGAGTGTTCACTTCCCTCCGCTTCAAGCAAAATCGAGTACCACAAATTGAAACCGATGGAGCGAGATCCGGTGACCATCGATACTGAGTCAAATGGAGTTGCATACTCAAGACCTATATGAATTACGGGGCTTTCGCCACTACACTAAAAGGCTGACCTTAACTTCTTTAATAGAATCCCCCCTTTATCGATCTCTTCATTTGGGAACTATCCATTGCGTTCGTCTCGTTGCTAAATGAGAATGGGGTGTGTGAGAGCCCCAGAGTTACCATCCCCATTGGCCGTCGAGCGGGCTCGCGGGGAAGCCCCGAAGTTATACGTGCAAAGATTCAGCAGGAGTCCCGAAGATAGGCGTGCCGATGAAAAATTCGTATCCCATCATTCATTGCGGGGTTGGAGTGCGGTCGAGATCGATGTTTTCCATCTTAATGCGAAGAACCCCAAGCAAGCATGGCCAGAATTTTCATGACGAAGAAATATAAGCGGCGAGGGAAGCCCTCCCTTATCAAGAGGAGAGCTCTTCTACCAGTCAAATCGTGAACGGCTTGGCGGGCGAAGCCCCAAGGGGCAAACGACGGAAAAATCCCCGAGAAAAGATCGAAACGATCCGATGGCGGGAATCACCGAGGGCCGTGGAGCTGTCGAAGGAATGGCGACGTTGTCAGCCTCGACGCCAAACTCCCTGTGGCCTCGGTGTCCCCGGTCGCGATCTGACGAAGCGGTCCGAGATGGCCAACTTCGGATGAAATCGGATCCATGAAGGGACAACACCCAGTATTACGAGGTTCATAGGAGTTATGGGCCGCGCGAACAATTGTATCTAGCCCGAAAGAGAAATAGAATACTTAATGCAGCGCGGATACCTCCGTTCCCCGTATCTCAGAACAGGCCAGAATCAAGCGAGTCGAGGCCCAAAGTCGGGCGAATCGGAGCCGAGGCTGACTCAGCGGCAGCGCCACCGTGACGGCGACTTCGGCCTGCGGTAACCCCTTGGAGAAATCCATGATCTCGGGAGGATTCGCGGGAGGAGAATCTAGTTCGGCTCCGGAAGGCCCACTGCGCGTAGCATAATCCGAAGCCGAAAATGGAAATCTAAGCGGTATCAAAACTCTGCGGCTGAAACTACCATCACGTTCTTTGGGCTTCGGACACAGAGGATGGCTGTGGCGACCATTGGTAGTTCGCGCGATTGTGGCCAACACAACGGTTCATCGGGTTTTAATTGATAACGGGAGTTCGGCTGACATCATTTTCGCGTCAGCCTTTGACAAAATGGGCATTGGGAGAGAAAAGCTAGAACCCGTCAACACACATCTGCGGGGGTTTTCGGGAGAAAAGGTATTACCATTGGGCTCGATTCAACTGGTGCTCACCCTGGGCGAGCCCCCTTGCCAGGCGACGACAACAGCAAGGTTCCTTATCGTAGACGCCCCGTCAGCTTATAACATGTTGCTAGGCAGACCCTCTCTCAATATAATACAAGCCATCCCCTCAGCATATCACATGATAATCAAATTCTGACCATACATGGGTAGGGATGGTCAGGAGATCGTGGGTGGCGGGAATCTTCTGCGGCCTCCATGGAAACAAAAGCGTCGACAACGTGAATGTAGACGAGCTTGACATGCGCGACGAGGTGCTCACCCGACTCGAGCCCTCGGAGGAACTAGAACCGGTATCGCTGGGTGACGGGGCTGGGAACATCTACGCCCTACATCGGCTCCAGGCTAGCGGGAGACCTCAAAGCCTCCTCCTTTCCGGTTTAAGGCGGAATAGAGATGTTTCGCATGGAAGCGGGGACATGGGAGGAATCGACCCTACGGTAATCCTCATAGATTGAACCTTGACCTATCCTTCCAGCGGTCAAGCAAAAGCGCGGGAGCTTGGCGCGAAAATGCGATCGAGGAGATCGGCAAGCTCCTCGGCCGGGAGCGATCGAGAGAGGTAGAATATCGTGGTTGGTAATGTTGTACTGGTCGAAAATGGCAAGTGGCGACTCGATATCGGCTTCGCGACATAAACAAAGCATGCCCGAGCGGCTTCCCTTTGCGAATCGACCTCGCCGTGGGCGCCACCGCGGAACACGAACTTCGATTTTATGGATGCATTTTTCGGTTACAACCATATCGGCATGGATTAGATGACGAAAAGACCTCGTTTGTCCGCGGCCACGAGAACTGTTGTTGTCGGGTAATGTCGTTTGGACTCAAGAGCGCATGAAGCGACCTACGAGAGGTTGAAGTAAGCGGATGTTCGAGCGGATAAGCGACTATGGGTATCTCACGTAGGCGACATCTTTGGTAAAATCCTGGCCCGATCTCCACATGGCTCATCTCTCACGGCGTTCCGGATCCTAAGGAATTCTGACATGGCGAACCCGGTAAATGTGCCTTCGGCGTGTCGGTAGGAAAAATTTACGAGTTTCATAGTCCTTGTAGGAATTAAAGCGAAATCGAACAAAATAAAGGCGTCTTCGACATGCCATCACCATCGAGAAATAAAGTCGGCGGCGACAAGAAGGATCGCGGCTTTAAGTAGGTTCGTATCGAGCTAGTGATAAATGCGGCCTTTCTTCCCGAGTTACGAAGAAAGCCTTTCAATGGGACGAAGTGCGAAGAAGCATTCTCGACATTGAAGACATACTTGAGTTCCCCTTCTATTCTAGTAAGCCCTGTCGAAGGGGAGCTCCTCACTCTATACTTAGCCGTATCGGACTTTTCAACCCCGGTCTTTGTCCTCGTCGGGAGAGATAAAGAGCGAGTTAATCCAGTTTGTCTGCTGCGACCAGGCTCACAGAGGAGTAGAGGAGAGGTACCAAGAATGGAAAATTAGTCGGCTCTGGTGGCCAGCGGCTCGGGAGCGCTCGCCGTATTTCACAGGCTCATACTATAGAAGTCCCAGCAGTACTTGATGAGCCCAGTATTACATAGCGAGACCTCCGGCGGGAGGCCTTTTGATGTGAAGTGGGCCATGGGGCTGGCCGAGTTCGATGTCGGTCCCTGTGCAGAACCGCAATGAAAGGGCGGGTCTTGGCCGACCCGTCATGGGTTTACATCGTTAGGAACTGCTAGGGATGCCCAATGGCGTGACCTCTCCACTTGGAAACTCT